>BLFK01000490.1:2329287-2350351 GCA_014634185.1 Astreopora myriophthalma
CATTTGGCTCACTTGTTCGTCTTTAGCCCCCCTCCCCCCAACCCCAAAACTTCGCGGGCCCTGTGAGCAGCACCACACAACAATACAATATTTAACAATAAACGGGTTATGATAATTGATGAAACTAATAGCGCGTTCAGTTATTTTAACTTTCATAATGTCAGTACAGATCTTTGCCCATCAAAGTATGCTTTCCAGAAAACTCAGGACCTTTGATTTCAGCGTCTCCCTTTGAACCAAAGTATTGCAGTAACATTTTATCTCAGAGGTCTAATGTGAAACTGATGTTTACAACACTGACTTCATTTTCAGGAGTCCTCAGTGCAGTTGGTGCTTGTTGGACAAACGCTTGTCTGGGAACAGTTGCGGCACCGTACACTGTTATACTGGTGAGAAATGCAGCTTAAACCCACGGTTGTCAAAATGTGCTGGCGGCCAGCGATATCATATCGCAGGCTAATTTCTTGAAGATGTGGAACTTTCGCCGGTTACAGTTAGCGGCTAAAAAGAGAAAACATGGGGGCCGAGTACCCGGTCTATTCTTCTTTCACTTAAAATCTTTTTGACAGCCTTGTAAATAGATAATGTATATATCATATAGCCATTTGCTTCATTTAATAGGCCTTTCACGCATTTCTCCCAGTCCTCCCCGGTAAGTTATGAAATGAGGCTGGGTGGATAACATTCAAAATGGCTGGAGCAAACATTTTCCCGCCATTTTGAATGTTACCCACCCCAGCCTCGTTTCTTAACTTACCGTAGAGAAATGCGGGAAAAGTCTATTCAATACCAAATTAAGTAAATGCTAAATCGTGAATTCGACATAATGTTTGGATGATCGCACGGTCATTGCTGCATTGTTTACTTTCGTTCAACTTTGATACGATGCTTCAATACGAGCTAAGGCTTTAGTGAGTTTTCCAGGCTCCTATGGCAGGTACTGGAGACGCGTTTGTCAGTCTTCGAATTGCCACCGAATTGACAACACGAGGAGCAATTAGAACGCTGGCGAAAATGGCCAACGCCGACTGTATTTTATCCACTTTTACACCACTCAGCCCACTTGACGTTTAGCGATCCTGGCGTGCGTTTCTAAAAGGACCCGAAACTTTTCGGGCCTTTTTCGGGTACAACAATTCGCTCTGTATCTTAAAAACAAAAACCTCTCTAAGCGTGAAACCTTGCCAATACTTTTTCGTTTCCAAATCGTTTAAAACATGTTAATGGACCACCCTTCTAGAATAAGCGGATGGTAGTTTTACAAAGGACTTTCCTGGTGCAAAACGTTTTCTGGAGTTTTGAGAAATGGGCCACTGGTAAATGAAGTGTGATACGTGAACTATCATTGTTCCGCGGTGTTTTTGTTTCGCGGAAAACATGTTACTTTCACTCACTCAGCTTGGCTCCTATCTCGCGTGCTAATGCATTAGAGTAAACATTGCTTGCAAGTCATTATGTATTTTCGGTTACAGCTACTGCGCATGCGCAGGATGAAAATGTTCAAATTGAGGCCAAACGTTCCATCAGTGAAAAGACTGTGTGTGTTTAAAACAGGAAATTCCACCCCAAACGGAAAATTCCAACCACAAGTAAAAATGGCTTAAATCTGAAACAGTTGATCATCCCACAATGGAGGGAAAATCGAACTTTACGATTATATATTGATGTATGAAACAGTAGTTTAGACGGGTTGTGAGGCGGTAAGGCGGTAATGCCTATAGCCTTTGGGGGGTATGGTTGCAAGGTGGTAATACCTGCATCCTGTAGGGGGTATGGTTGCAAGGTGGTAATACCTGTAACCTGTGGGGTGTGGGGTTGTAAGGCGGTAGGGCGGTAATGCCTGTAGCCTTTGGGGGTATGGTTGCTAGGTGGTAATACCTGCAGCCTGTAGGGGGTATGGTTGCAAGGTGGTAATACCTGTAACCTGTGGGGTGTGGGGTTGTAAGGCGGTAGGGCGGTAATGCCTGTAGCCTGTAGGGTTGTATTGGTTGTAAGGCGGTAAGGCTTTACTTAACACTGCAAGGCAGTGCACTTTTTTTTTCTTCTTGCGAGTGCAGTTGAGTCAGCAATTCGTTAAAAATACAGAAAATTCAACATTTATGCTGACTACCCTGATGGGCAATGAGACACATTGTATTCATTTTGCATCTTTTTGACTGATTGCAGACCAGACGAAAGGTAGTAAAGGTAGTAGAACAGTGTTGGCTTCCAATGAACGTTTTCAAAATCTAACAACACACCAACTAGAACGAAGTGTATCCAGCATTTCTAAGGTAAGCGTCTCAGTTCTGAGCACACAGCAATTTGAATTTGCGTATTGGTATGGTACAAATAGGTAAACCTCAAAATGTACCGTTGTCACGTAACTGGAAGCTCAAGAAGAACCGAAAAGTGCATTGATTAAGCCGATGAACCATACTTTCTGGAACTTTCCATGAAACGGTGCGTACCCTTCGACCCCTCAACCAGAATATCAGGTAAATGGTCTCAGGTTGAATTCATTTCCTACCTGTGTCACAATCCAGTTTATTTTTCAACCGACTTTGCGATTGCCTGATCAGAGAAGTCATCGACTTTCGATTTTAGCGTCTTCCTCGAGATCAAAGTACTGTAATAAAATGTGATCTCAGACGTGTAATGTGAATGTTTACAACACTCATGACTTCATTTTCAGGAATGTTGCAGTTGGTGCTTGTTGGACAAACGCTCGTCCGGGAATCGAACAATCGCAACACCTTCCACTGTTGTTCAGGTAAGAAATGCAGCCTAAACCTCCTTTGTTTATTCTGTTAAAATTAGAAACACTCCCGCAAAAGGACCAGTATTGTATGCATAATATTTAATAGAAGTTCCTGTCGTTACGACCTTTAGCAAAGGGCAATTAAAATATTATGTTTGAGTTCCTTAGCCTAGATCTAAACATTTGCTCTCCGACATCATTACTGCACTTGAGTAACATTTTTCGTGGGATTTTCTGGTCGCAGTTGCCCGGCCTGAGTGTCACTGTTCCTATGGTCATCTTTGGTGTTTTGACGGTTGCCTCTTCTGACACTACGGCTCCCAAAGACTGCTGGTAAACATACATCGGGACGTTGAGGAAATGAAGAAGGACAAGGAACATTACGGGCTGATTTCAAATCATTTGGATGGAGAAACCACTTGCAAGTTGCCCGATAACATACTGTGAGAGGTAGGAAAGAACGCTAGTAGTTTTACCAAGCTCCTTCTGAGGGTATCGTACACGCATTTGTGTTTTGAACTCCTGCAATTGAACACGCGTAAAACGACAAAGAAAATGGCCAAACGCCGGCTGTAATTTGTCCATGTGTACACAACTCAGTCCAGCTGAGGATAAACTGCCCTCCCGTAAATGATGTTTTGATGCATCAACTACTGTAATGCACTGTTTCGTGTTTATAAATTTATCATCAAGCACCGAAATTCGAAGACATTTTGATCTTGGCTCGGGTACCGAACACAATAGAGTAGCCATTGTTTCCGAGTCGTTGAATTTTGGCTTGGTATTGTTTCTTGTTTTCCACCGCGCATAATGCTATTGTTTTCCGCGGCTTCTAAATTTAGTTGGAATAAGCAACACAATAACGTCGACCAGTTTCCAGTGGAAACATCGTTTGTTTGGCCAAAATCTTCATTCAAATTTGGACCAGTTGGATACTGTATTGGGTCCAGGACACAAAAGAGTAGCCTTTGTTTACGAGTCATTCATTACGCGCATAATTCTATTGTTTCCCGCGACATTCACTTTCAGTGGGAATAAGCAAAACAATGACGTCGACCAGTTCCCAATGGGTAACTCTTTTGTTAGACGAAAACATTTATTCATATTCGGATCAGTTACAAGCCTTAGAATGCAAATTTGAAGTTCAAAACAAAGCAATCCAACACCGGCGGGCTTTGGTAAAGCAGATACAGCTGACCTAAAACAAAACGAAAATAAACAAGAAACAATACTTAGCCAGGAGTCAATGACGCACAATCAGTAGATACTCTATTATGTCGTGTATACGAAGTAAGCCAAGTTCGGTGATTGAATAAAATATGTCTTAGAATTCCGGAGTTTGATGATGAGTTTATGAACCATAAACAGTGCATAATAATAGTTGAGGTATCAAACTTTATTTACAGGAGGCTAGCTAATCCTCAAGTAGGCTCTGAGTTGTGTTAAAATTAGTGAAACAAGTTGGCGTTTGCTCATTTTCTTCATTGTTTTGCCTGTTTTCAATTTCGGAAATTCAAAAACAATTGTAGCAAATTCAACCAATCAAATTGCAGGATGTAGAGCACGTGACCAAAATCGAGCAATCAGATAGCGAAAATGTTGTTTATTTTGGTATAGTACACAACCCATGGCGAAGCAAAATTCGGCAGGCAGCAACTTCATCCAATCAGAATGCAGGGTTTGCATCACGTGACGAAAATTGACCAATCAGAGAGCGAGAATTTTGTTTACTTCTATATGGCGCATCATCCGCCGCGAAGCAAAATTCGCGAGGCAGCAACTTCATCCAATCAGAATGCAGGGTTTGCATCACGTGACGAAAATTGACCAATCAGAGAGCGAGAATTTTGTTTACTTCTATATGGCGCATCATCTGCTGCGAAGCAAAATTCGCAAGGCAGCAACTTCATCCAATCAGAATGCAGGATTTGCATCACGTGACGAAAATTGACCAATCAGAGAGCGAGAATTTTGTTTATTACTATATGGCGCATAATCCGTTGCGAAGCAAAATTGGCAGGCAGCCGCTTCATCCAATCAGGGTGCAGAATTTACATCACGTGACTAAAATTGACCAATCAGAGAGCTGCAAATTTGCATTTCGATCATCACGTCGGAATGCAAAATTCCAGCTTTGTGATTGGTCAGTTTTGGTCATGTGACCAGAATCCTGCAATCTGATTGGTTGAAGTTGCTGCCTGCCACATTTTTTAAATTTTTTATTTTTTTTTTCGAAAAAATAAAAAAAATTATTTTCCTCCTTTCCCTCCCCCCACCCCCCCCTGTGGTGACTCCTCTTGTTGTTGTCCTTCCTGTGGTGACTCCTCTTGTTGTTGTCCTTCCTGTGGTGACTTCTCTTGTTGTTGTCCTTCCTGTGGTGACCCCTCTTGGTGTTGTCCTTCCTGTGGTGACCCCTCTTGGTATTGTCCTTCCTGTGGTGACCCCTCTTGGTATTGTCCTTCCTGTGCTGACCCCTCTTGATATTGTCCTTCCTGTGCTGACCCCTCTTGGTATTGTCGTTCCTGTGCTGACCCCTCTTGGTATTGTCGTTCCTGTGCTGACCCCTCTTGGTATTTACCTTCCCGTGATGACTCCTCTTGGTTTTCGTCTTCTCGTGGTGCTCGCTTTCATGTGCTGGTCCCCGTAATGTCCTCCTCTCAGGATTCTTCTCTCGTTCTCTTCTTGTTGTCCGCATTTGATTCCCCCCCCTTTTTTTTTTTTACCACTCTCCACATCTTCACTTGCCTTTTTCGACGATGTTTCGTTGCCTATTTTCCCAATTTACCTATTTGCCTACTGACACTCCCCTTTCTTTTCAGATGCTGTTTGTCCTCCGTGAGTCGAACTGACGCCCTCTCGCCCCGAAGTCTAACCCTATACCCACTGTGCCATCCAGACGACGGTGGTTATGTTTGGAAAATTTTTTCTACAAGTGCACTAAGTAAACGTTTATACCTCTTTATTTAAAAAAAAGGAAAAAGCTCGAAAATAGCAGCGTATACCTGTGAGCGACTCGCAGTTGATTTTACTACGGTTACAGTTATTTTACTACGGTTACAGTGTGAAATAAAGCCAAACAAAGGGGTCCCTCGAACAAAGCCTCGTTATCAGGACGAGGTAACATGCAAATAAGGATGCAAATAAGATGCAAATTAACTCATTTGCATGAAATCTGTGACGTCACCCAGGCCTCTATCATGGCATTTCTGTTCTTTCTGTTCAGATAAAAATGAGACTAAATTTGCATCCTTGCCTACTTGATAAATTTGGCACTTGGGTTATTTCACGTCTCTCTTGTTTCTTACTAGGGAGGCCCTCCAGACTTCAAATGGAAGGACGGGTATTGTTTAGAGAGGTCAGGACGAGCTCTTTGCTTGTGAAGTGCCCAAACAATGGAGAGTTGGGATACTATAAATATGGAAACAGTTCATTTTTTCAAGTGTGTTTTTCAAGAGTGTATAACAAGGACACTGAACATGTGTAATTTCATTCGTTTATTCTATCATGTAAAAGCGGCTTGACTACAAAGTTAAAGCGTAAATATTTACTCGTAGAAAAAATCATCTGGAATTGTTTTATACAAGTGTTTTCTTGTAATATTACGACAAACTAATGCAAATATGAAGGTTACTGTTGGCATGCGGATACTCCCGGTTCAAATCTTGCTCTGACCACGAACTTAAGTGGAGTGCCTTTGAACTAGGGATAGAAATAGTGTATAGAGCAAAACTAATAGGGAGAGCGAGTAATAAGTTGACAAATATGACTATCCCCGAAAAATCTGCACGCTTTCACACTTGCCCAGCCTTGCGCGAAAAACTATTATCAGCCACTAATCCTGAACTGGTAAGGAATTAACTGAGTAAAGCCAGAAGGTTTTTTATTTTTATTTTTTGCGGTTGCTGTTGTCTGCGTGTTTAAGCATGGGTAGGCAGTCGCATACTCATTTTGTTTCCTTCAGCTTTCATTTACGCCTTGTTTCAATACAATTGTACTTCGCACTTTTTCCTAAGCATGTTTTACATGCCTGTAAAAATGTTCCTCTTACTCGACATGATATATTTAGCACAGCGTTATCTTGCCGTCTATTATTTTTTCAAAATTCTTGCAGGTCTTGCAGGTCTATTATTACTGTATCATGTGCAAAAATATAATAAAGTTGTCTTGTCTTGCCGTCACTTCAAAGCCTCTTCCAGTTCACTCGGTGTTGCGAGAACGCGCGATCACTGGGTCCCGCTAGAAATAACGACGCGCGTGCATAAGCCGCGTTTCGCGAGTAAAAACCAAACGCGTCGCGCTTTGCGCGAAATAACGACGCGCGTGCATGAGCCGCGTCACGCGACTAAAAGCGACACGCCTCGCGCTTTGTCGAGGGAACAAGTTACCGCGCGCGTCTTCTCCTGCGAACTAGTTACCGCGCGTGATCGTCGTGTCTTCTTGCGGAAGCCAGTTAACGCGCGCAGTCGTGTTGTCTTCCCGTTGTTGTCAGTTCCTGCGCGCGCTTGTCGCGCGTCCTCCCGGGAGACAGTTTCACGTACGCGCGTGCATGAGCCGCGTCACGCGACTAAAGGCGACACACCTCGCGCTTTGTCGAGGGAACAACTTACCGCACGCGTCTTCTCCTGCGAGCTAGTTACCGCGCGCGATCGTCGTGTCTTCTTGCGGAAGCCAGTTAACGCGCGCGGTCGTGTTGTCTTCCTGCTGTTGTAAGTTCCTGCGCGCGCTTGTCGTGTGTCCTCCTGGGAGACAGTTTCACGTACGCGCGTGCATGAGCCGCGTCACGCGACTAAAAGCGACACACCTCGCGCTTTGTCGAGGGAACAACTTACCGCACGCGTCTTCTCCTGCGAACTAGTTACCGCGTGCGATCGTCGTATCTTCTTGCGGAAGCCAGTTAACACGCGCGGTCGTGTTGTCTTCCCGCGGTTGTTAGTTCCTGCGCGCGCTTGTCGCGTGTCCTCCCGGGAGACAGTTTCACGTGCTCTCGCGTGTTTCACCCGCGATACTCTCCCTATTGAGAACAATGGACTATTATAAGTATACTACATCACTTGAACGGCTTACTTTAGTAGTTTCCAAACTAATTTATTTAAATTTAAAACCTTGGGATGTCTAATGAATATATTTATTAAGCCTGAGCATAATAATGTAACAACCTCGGTAGCAATGAAGTGAAGTCAACAATATTTTTTTCTATCCGCACGTTTTCAAGACAAAATACCTTCAGGTTCGTTAAAACGGGCATTATCCAAATTCAGTTAGCACCCAATGGGCCTTCAAGGATTAAGTTTTAGAATAAATCCTGACACTAGGAAACACAAGCACAATAGTCCATACAGACACTAAAAATATATAGAGAAGACTCCACACAATAGAAACACAAGCGCAAGAGTTCATGGTTTATAAATTATGAGAAATTAATATCATCCATTTATATATGGCACAAACTAGTGCAAATTGAACTAGTACCTAGTATTGTTTACAATACTAAGTCACACTTTTCTGTTCTTTTTCTTTTTTGAATTATTTCTCTTTCTCAATATCCTCACCTTGCACTATGCAAATACATGGAACATGCTCTGTGATCCTGGGCTGGGCTTTGCCTGGCTAAGATCCTGGGGAAAAAAGGTGCAAACTGGTGAAAAGTGGGATTATTATCAAATATATATATATATTAACTGAATACTATCAAAACTCTATTGTTGCAACCAGCACTCCCTATTAGCCCACACCCTATCTCTCTCTTATAGGCCCCCCTTCTGAGATTGATAACATTCTCATTTTCTCACACCTTTTTTGGGGGGGAGGGGTATGTGGTGGGGTAGACCTTTCTTTGGGGGAGGAGGCCAGTGGATAACAGGCAGAGGAGTAGGGTTACTGCAATAACATGATTCACACAATTTGAATTGGTCCAAAATGATTCACACAATGTGAATTGGTCCAAATTGAAGTATGGGAAAACTTAAAAGTTCATCTGTGGTTCAGCAAACGGTTCACAATCCAACTGGTGTACGCCAATCGTATAATTGTCTTTAATTGAATTGACTTGAATTATTATTCGATCTAAAAGTAATACATAACACATTTTCAATGAAAACCTTAAGACGATCGCTACATAAAGGCACGAGAAATTTCCAGCAATGAACACTTACTTCTTTGACGATATCCAGTTAGATCGGTTTCGGTAAACACGGGTCAAACAGTTCAGATAGGCCAGAAACAGGTGAGCGAAACAGGTCAGCAAAACATAATGTTACATTCAGTTTTCCATGAATAAACTCTAATTTTATCAAGCCTAAAAGTTGTCCCATTTTGCTATTGAATTACACAACTAAATGTCAATCAAAATCAATCGACCAAATGTCAAAGTGCATTGTATTAACGAAACAATCTGGAAAGGAAAATCCAAGCACTCTGGCCCAGGTTTTTTGCTTCTTGTATGAAGAAAAACACACAGGGACCACACAGAGGGTGGGGCTGGAGGGGGGGTGGAGGGGGGGGGGCTTAAGCTCCTGCACTTTTGTGCAAAAAAAAAGTTAAATGAAATAAAAAATCATCATCATCATTTTCAAGCATGCCCCACCCCACCCCCCACCCCCACCAAGACCACCTGCGTAGGCCCAGCCCTACTTGCATTCGGGTTAGCAACGATCCATCCGATACAGATACACTACATCAAGGGATAAGACAAATAGTAAAGATTACATGAATATTTCTTACCTTACAAGATCATTCTCCTCTGAACTCTACTTTGCGAGCAAATCCAACAGTTCCCAAGTGTTTGAGTCAAACGTAATTGTAAATTTTCGGCCATTGTCAGTTTGTCGACGATTCTTTCATGCATCTTGGTCATTCCGTGTATCTATGACCCGATGAAACATCTAACGTAATATCACTGTAATGAATACTCCATTCCTTTAGATTCTTGCAATTCGCCTTTCTCGTTGTCGTTGTCAGCCATTTTGAAACAAAGCGTGGGAACTGGGCACGAGAGAGCACAGGTCGCACAGGCCCTACAACTGACAACCGTGGAAGCTGAGAAATCGCTTAAATCGCGTTAAATGCGGCAAATAACCACACAGAATCCGAGGAAATCATCGGGACAATAAAGTCCGGCTTTTTAATTGAGAACTTTTGCGTATTATTTTCTTTTCGAGTCTATTATCGGGATTCCCATATAAATCCTTATAATTTTTACCTGGCTGAGCCTGGACTGGCTGAGCCTGGACTGGCTGAGCCTGGACTGGCTGAGCCCGGACTGCCTGTGGAGAGTAGAGAACTCTATGTGGGGGAGGGTGGAAAGAAAAAGAGAATCCTCAGGGGTAGCCTTGGTAGCCGTGGATAGATTCTGCTCGCAAGTGATATCTGTATCCCACGTAGGGATGTATGTATCACCAGCGATACACTTAGGGACGCACGGATTGCAAGTGATATCTGTAACCAGGAGCCCTAGTGTAACTGAGTGAGGAGTAAGAAAGGGATTTCCCAGGTATGGTCTGGGGTCCGACATTTCTCTCCCTCACTGCCCAATCAAAGGTATCCAAAAGCGAAGTACGAAGGGGGATGGTATATTTTCAAGCGTAAGATTCGACGCTCAGCAAATCCGGTTGCCATATTGGACGAGATAGTGGAAGAACTCGGACGAGTGAGAAAACGAGGGGGAGGGGGTAAGTTTTTCCCCTTCTCTCCCCAACCCCTACTCCTCGTTTTGTCACTCGTCCCAGTTTTTGCACTATCTCGTCCAATATGGGACCGGATTTGCTGGGCCTCGAATCTCGCGCTTGAAAACACAAACTGGAAGCGCCCTGCAAGCAGGCTATGCAACGCTCAGGGCACGTGTCCAGAGGTACTGCTACTGACGCTGTCTTTCGTTCAGGCATTTGGTCTGCGCTTGCGCAAATGCCTCAGTTACCCAATACGTACCACGTCAATCTCGTCCCCAGAGCCCGCTTTTCTTTTGGTCAGCACCAACAATACGGACTCTGGCCGGTTCCAAACCTTCCAAAGCAGGAAGTCCGCAACTCACGGACTTACGGCTCAAGCAATAGACGGTTACAAAAATGGACCTTGGCTGCGACTGCGCATCAATTGGCTGTGGCCAAAATCTCGTTCCCAGAGCCCACGTATCTTTCGTTCAGCGCCAAGACACGGAGCCCGTGTGTCCTTTGTGTCTTGGCCCTGACCAAAAGATACGTGGGCTCTGGGAATGAGATTGCTGTGGCCCGAGTCCGTGTTCTTGGTGCAGACCAGGAAAAGCGGGCTCTCGGGACGAGATTGGTACCACGGGGAAGATAAGTTTACTACATTTTAAAAACAGAATGATCACCGAAATGTTGCACAAGGGCATCGTGGGCAGAAAAGCCTTTTATAATCCGCTCCAGTGCGCACCTTCTTGCGCATTCCACGCGGTCGTTGCCAAGAAAAGTTTTGAAAAGATAAGGCCATGCAGTGATAGAGAAGGTTGAATTGAAAACAAAAAAGTTTGACACTTGAATACAGGACACACTAAATCAATGGAACGATAGGGACGTACTTAACAACGAAAAGACAAATCGTGTGCATGGGGATACACGTGCAGCCTTGGTTCTATCAACACATTATTTAATTTAAATGCATTTACAAATGTGTTTCGTTTGCTAAAGACAAGAGGCCTAAGGGCGTTTCCATGGGATGGACGAACGGTTAACAGATACAAATTGTAAAAGTACAAGGGTTAGTCCAGATCCGAGTTCAAGGTGCAGGTTAGATCGCTACCGGTAGAGATACTGGAAATTTAATTTTAAAAACCTATATATAATTTGTGACTATGAAGAAAAACAACACGACAAAGGGAAAAACAAACAAACAAAAAAACAAGAGGTCAACAACACGGATATTATGCGTGGTCACCCATCCAAGTAGTAACCCCAGCCAACAGGGCTTAACTTAAGTGAGAAGCACAAGCACGTGGCTAATTACCATATGATACCACGGTGAAAAAAAAAAGGAACTCGACCGATTTTTAGACCTGGTCTGCCTGTGGCATCCCACGTAAAAAGCACACTCAAGCATTTATAGTACGAAGAATGTTGTTTGTGACACAAGTGATGTGTTCTGATCTCTTGTTTTCTTACCCTTTTTTCTGTGGCTGCTTTCAAAACCAATAAACAAAAATTAATCAAACTGAATAGTGACTCACTTGTGTTATCAATGAAACGATTGCTTCTGTTGCATTTCTGTACTTGTGTTTGTTTTTACGAGACTGTTAAAACCTGGCCTACTTGATTTTGACTGTAAATTGATTTTGACTGTAAATTGAAGATAATGATAACAATGACAATGAGAAAAATAAGTCCACCTCTTTAATGAAGACACCATTTCCTCTCAGGGAGAGTCTGAATGTTCTAAGATTTGGAATAACCCCCCACCCCCCTTCTTTATTAAGCCCCATCCTTTCTTGGTTATCCTTACAATAAAATAAACCCCTGGAGGTTAGTTAAGGTGGGGTGGGTAGCTCAAGAGCACTTGAAGGGCACTTTAAAAGTACATTATTTTATATTGTTCATCACTTGTTACTTTGTTTGTTGTTCTTCATCAAACTTGACGTGTGCAGGTATCTGCACTTCTTTCAGGTCTTGCATGGTTGGATCTGGTTCATCTCCTATCAACACTTGAATCACATTACTGCACCCCTTCTTAGCCTCAGTATCAGTTTCCCAGTTAAACAGCTCACGCAGGATGACATAAACATTTTTCTCTCTCATGACTTCTCTGCCGTGTTTCGTAGCACAAAGCTATGAAAATAGACATGAAAATGGGCATCAAAATCAAAACATAGGTTTGAGAAGAAAATTAATATGTAATTATTCAGTGAGTGGCAGGGCAGGGAGGAAAATATTTGAGTGCAGCAAGGTCCATGACCGAGGGCCATGATTCTGCAAACTCGCACTTTACATTTCTGAATGCCAAACTGCGTTTTGGCTTCCGTCAATAAAACCTTCCAAGACAAGTGCACGGATGTTTATAAGTTCTTTTTAAAGCCGAAGCCTAACTAGACCCTATCAATTCAAAAGATCTTTCAAAGTCTCACTCGAGCTGCTCACTCGTTTGATTGACGGAAACCAAACCGCAGTTTGTTGCAGTAACACAAATTCGCTTTACTTACAAAATCTCAACATACATATGTCTCATGGAGAAAAAGAAGCATTTACAGTAGTTAGCTTTTAGGATTGCTCAAATGGATCTAGTGAGGAAACGTTCCCTTGCATTCTGGCATGTTCCAATGCCTCGGTGATCCGGGCGGCTTTCCACCCGTTCAGGACAACTCTCTTTCCTTTTTCGCTTAGTAGGAAATCGTAAATGTCCATTAGTACCATGGCATGGATTGGTTTCAGCGTTGAGAGTTTCAAGTCTACCTCGATTGTGGCGACATCTCTGTTCGGCTCCTTCTCCAATACTTTCGTAATTGTGGACGTAAAATAATCACTGAACCCACGTTTCTCCATTTTCTTCACAGACGCGTTAGTTGTGAGGTCCAACGGCTGTAGCAGATGAGTCATATTTTTCGCTACCGGTACAACCTTGATGTTGAGCCGTGTCAATACGCGCATAACCTTATCTGTGCTCTGTGTAGTAAACGCATCCCATACCAGTAATGCCTTCTGAGTATCAAGGAGGCCTAACTCCTTCTTGGTCTTGGTTATGTATGGGGGTTTATCACGTTATTTACCAGGGACAATGCCTCAGCCTCAAAAGGCGTCTGTGCTTATTTGCATAGAAAGCACAATTATGGCGTACGAATCTTCTACTTTAAAATTCGTCACAGGTTTAAGAGGTTACCATGTGTATCGTTCAACCTGGAAGCCTTTCATGAAGCAAGAAATCACGTTTAAGCAAGAAAAAGATAACAAACACGACCGATTTGCAGTTGTTGGACAAACAATTCTACCAGGAACGTTACTTCCCGCCACTGTTGGGCATATTCCCATAGAACTGAGCCGGTATGTCTGGTTTTCATCGAAGAGAGGAGCTAACGTAATGGGGCAGGTGAAATCTATAAAATACAAACGGTCTCCACTGGTTCAAGGCGGCTTAGAAATACCAGTAGAAGTAACCGTGCATTGGGAGGACGAACGGGCATTGGAAATTTTAAAGAGGAAAACACAAGAAGTGAGCTATCCTCTCGGGGAGACAGAGGAGTATCAAGATCAATCAAAAGACATTTTGAACTCGATTTTAAACGAAGACGTCCTGACAGATAGTGACTCTGAAGAGCCAATAGAGGAATCATGAACGAATAAGGTTTTGTAATGAAATAACGGCGCTTTAAAATAACAATGTTGTAAAATAGCGTGCATTAAATTTACATCGACATTAATTAAGATACATTAAATTAACGCGAATTTTGTAAAATCGCGTTAATAAAGTGCATTGTTAATTTCCTATAATAAGGTAATAACAATTTTTAATCCTGACAGAATCCCATTACCTGGAGCTTCCGTGTTCCATATTAACCCTCAACCCTGTGCGAGATCTTTTTATTTTTAGAAGCAAAGAGGTTTTTGCAAGTGTTTTTATAATAGTAAATCATAAGAGAGATATGGTCGTCACATGCAGCCACAAACATGCATTACCATAATGATTCGATTTAGCGCCCTCCTTCCAATAAGTGCCCCCTTCCGAATAAGCGCTCCCCTGCGAATGTGCTTTTGTTAATAAGTGCCCCCATTCCAATAAGCACCCCTATTCTAATAAGCGCCCCTATTCTAATATTAGTACAGCGCCTTCAGAGTACGGATCAAACGTGGTTCATCTTCCTTTAATAGCTGACAGGTCTTCGCCTGAGTTTCTCAACTGTTATGTCCATGTGAGTACATAATTCCTTCAAACGATTAATCACTTCAAATTTTGTGGTGATTGCTCTGCTGGTCGTTCTGGCCAGGAAGGATCCAGGGAAAACAAGTCCGTTTTCCAGTCTCCTTGATCCAGTCACTTTGACCTGTACTTTGTTCTCATGGCGGGCTTTGAGAAATGTGAATAAAAGGAAGGAAAGTTGCATTGGCACCATCCATACAAGTTTGTTATCAGCTTCAAGGTAAGTGCCAACTACGTATTCATCATCTTCTTTAGCTTCTTTACGGTCATCTTTCCTGCATGCCAGAGACTCTCTTATGATTGGAGACCCCGCCGCTTTGTAAACATGATGACCTCGTATAACAGACGAAAATTCCACTTCATAAACAAACATCGAATTCCAATTCAAGTGATAGTCAGAACGAGCCATAATCGTAGATATTTACCACTGGTAATTTCTGCCCATAGGAACCTCGTTCCCAGGGTCTCCATTGTCGTTGAGAAGAGGTGGTTTACATTGTTCTTACATACGATGAATCATTAACAGCTGCAAGCAGTCACGTTCACTTGCAACCCTAAACCCATTCTTACACGTATCCAGCTGCGTACAGTGATCACTTCGCGTAAAAACATGGAGGCTAATGCTTCACAGTCTCATGCTGGCAACAAACTAGAAGCCGTACGGACGGGATGACTCAAGGGTATGATAAATATGGAAACTCCAGGTATTGGCCCCTGTTCATAAAGAACAATAAAGAATGAAGAAAATGAAAAGAGAACGAGTTGCTTTCATGTGCAAAGGTCGCATAGTGCTGGACACTATGATTAAATTGTGAGGACATATGAGGACCCTTTGTCCGTCTGGTGACAAGAAACATCAGCAGATTAATATGAGGAGTCTTCTCTTTGGTACTCATTTGATAAGGGATAAGGCAAAGCCAAAAGCAAAGTCACTTTATTTAATGTTGGTCGTTTTGTCAGTTCTGAGGATGGTATCAAAGAAGCCAGTGGTGCACCCTTTACTTCCTTCCTCTGTCAATGCTCCATTTAAAGGGCATTTAAAGCTATAGCTATGCATATCAGAGGGAAGTTGAAAGAAACGTTAAAGTTACAGAGGATCAAACTGGGGATATCTAGTTTCAAAAGTAATGCACTAACCAACTGAACTACACCTGCTCTTAACGGAGCAAGGGAAATAAAAGTCTTTATCTTTAACCCAGCTTCTGAAGCACAAAGCAAGTGAGAGTATTATTAATTCCTTCCCTACCCTTGAAGAAAGGCTTAATTCGGTTGCAGGGCTACTCCAATCACCCTTTTAAAAGTACCACTATATACCTGGCATCGGTTGTTCAAAAGGTGAGTAACGCTATCCACTGGATAAATCGCTATCCACTGGAAAAGTACCAGGAAAACCAATTAACATATCCAGTGGATAGTGATCTATCCAGTGGATAGGACTATTCACTCTTCACACAACTGGGGTCTGCTGATTTGGGTGGCGAGCAATGTGGAGCAAAGTTTATTACCTAAGGAATCAACACAGCAATAGTGGTGGGCCTTGCCCCACCAACAGTTGGCTCAAAAGTCTCTCAAGCTGGCCACTACAGCACTGCACCTTGAAATTAATCAAAATGGTACAGGGTATTCTTCTCCTGAAACAAACTCACCTACCTGGAGTAAGGCATCCAACAACATTTTCCTTATATCAGGATCAGGTTCTCTCTCTTTTGTATCATCCAGATACTGCAGGTCTGGGGGGAGTTTCTCCATATCATCTTCAGGATACTCTTCTGGTCCAGCGAGTGGAAGCAACAGATGCGGCAAGATGTCTACAGCATCGCTCAAGAGCCATTCATGGAAGGCTGAGCAGAGAAAAGGTAAAATGAAATGATTTGATGCAGTGCAATACATGAAGAGGCCTTTTGTGTACAGCTGAAGTGGTAGAAAAAATACACTTGAATAAAGATCACATTTGTATAGGATTTGACACCACTACCAAAAGTTGTTGAAACTGGATTGAGTGAGTTGTAGTTGTACATATAATTATTTGTCTTTGTACCACAATCTTGAGTTCCCTATGTGTCCTTACACAGAACAGTTTGACCAATAAATTCAATTCAATTAACAGCCTGAGAGTGAAGCAGGAGGGCCATGAATTGAAGTGGAAAAAACAAGGTGCCATAACTTAAAGTATGGACCAAGAAAACAAAGTTTGTAACATGTTTATTATATCTCTTGGCAACCGAATCAAGGTGGACAGCACACCATGAAGTCAAGAGGGCCGTACTGTAGAATGCGGCCCACTAAATTGACCAATCACAGTGCATATAGTATCTGAGAGAGGTATTATGGAACAACTGGTAAGTGCCTGAGAGTCGAGAACCAGTGTGCCACCCCTAACTCACTGCTTCACACTGTACCATCTTCCATTTCTCCAAACACAAAGCAAAACTCACCTGTCTCGAAACAGCAGTTTTTTAAAACTCCAACAATCCCTCTTCTTTTGATGAGGGAAGCGCTGTAATTGGTGAAAGGCAACAGACGCTGAATAATGCAGCGATTTTTATCCAAAATAAAATCTCTAGATTCTTGTAACTGCGTCAAATTGGAAATAAAATTCGCAAGATAGTGTAATTTGCAGTTTGGATTATAGCTCTCCTTGCATAAAACTTCCACGATCTTGTACAAGCTGCAGTTCTCGTTTCTCTCCGTAACTTTTAAGACCTCACTACATCCGTTTTCTGTTCTGGTTACATTGGACAAAATCATCGCTGCCTCGTCCGCATGCTCACTGGCAGGAGAGAGCGTGTAATTTAAAAATGGCTCAATAAAGTTGTATTCCAGAAGCTTCTCGGAGATCACTGCTTCCGCCGACAAATTCACAAGCACCGAAAAAGCTACTCCACAGATCCTTGCATTCGAATCTTTGGTCAGATGGAGAAGTCGCTGTAAGTATTCCTCATTTTCCTTGAGAAATTTCTTGCCATCAACAGAACCAGAAAGCCCTAATATGTACTCTAAAGCTAACGCTTTAACGTCACTACGTGCATCTAAAGAAAGAAACGGCAAAAGTTCTTGGATGGCCTTCTGGTCAATATGATCCGCCATAATATTCAACCAAGAAATCTGGGCACGAAAAATGATGCTTTGGCTTCTCCACAGGCCTGCCGCTGCACAGGTAGCCCATGCTTAGTATGCGATTGTCGGTAAAGAAAAGTAAACGGCTACTAATAGTGATAATAATAATAATAATAATAATAATAACAATAATAATAATAATAATAATAATAATAATAATAATCACTTTATTTAAGTCTCAGGTTATCTAGCCGAGCACAAGTGCTCAACTAATTGGGGAGAGCCCAAATCAACTGAAATCAGAACAAAGCAATATCAAATGTTGGTTTTTGTGGAGGGGAAAACCGGATAACCCGGAGGAAAAAAACCTCTCGAAGCAGAGTAGAGAAACCAACAAACTCAGCCCACACATGACGTCAGTGGTATGTGCGGGCACAAGGAAAATTGCGCATGCGCACACTAAACGCCTAAACGAAAAATGGAACCAGTGGCGGTACCTGAGGAGTCTCCCCGAGACTTGGGCCCGTGGATCGCTTATACCTGCCACTTACGGATACCTATCCCCGACAGGCAGTGAGGGACAGAAATGTCGGCCCCTAGACCATATGTAACAGATCCCTTTCGTATTCACAGCTCAGGTCCGCTCCACTTTACACTATCATTTCCATCGAATATATATTTGTCAGTGTAGTATTTTTGTCTTCCATTTGGTACGGAATTCTTTTGGTACCCATTGGTGTACAAGAGTTTACGCAGGTGCATTTGCTAAAAATGATAAAATAACAAAGGGAGCAACGCAATTTCCCGTCAAACTTTTAAGCGTTGTTTTGTTTTGTTTGTCTGTTTCTTTGTTTCTTTGTTCGGAACAGATGACAACAACAATCAGTTAGCGCATACAATAACATAACCGTGTCTGGTAACTGGTTTGAACCCAGGAGTCATATTAAAACTTAATGAAGTATGATCATCCGGGTGAGTGTAGTCCTGAGAAGGACTGTCGTTGATGGTGACTGACGTTTGGACAACCTGGGCGGAAGTCAGCTTCAGTGTCAAGTGATATGAGTCGTGTCAGTGAATCTTGAATAGAAACTCTGGTCTCTGATTGTTCGGTATAAACGTAATGTTATTGGTCTGTCAAGTGAGCCGTAATGTCGTTGGCTGAGAAGACTGTGATTGGTGCGTTTCGATCCGTTTCAGTGTGAAGGTCTGTCGTTGTTGATCTGTACTGTTGCTTTCGTCAATAATTTGTTTGTAAGGTGCGGGTCGTAGTTGGCAACGGTGAAGTGGAGTTTGTTCTAAGTTACTAAACCAGCTTTCTAGTGTTGAGTCGTTGGTAGTAGTTTGTACAGTATGTCTGTCTGGTTGGACAAGGGATGGACAAAAAGACGTAACAATGAAGTGGAGTTTGCTCTAAGTTAGTAAACCAGCTTTCTAGTGTGAGTCGTTGGTAGTAGTTTTTATTATATGGCTAGCTCCGTGAGCGGGCAAGATGAACCAAACCGTGCGCTGTGATTGGCTACCTGAGCAGGCAAGATGGAGCTATCTTGCCCGCTCGGGACCACCCGCCGTGTCCCGCGCGAAAAATTTCCCCGAAAGCCATATAATAAATCCTTTATTGACCAAGCTTTTTCAGTCAAGATGGCTGGATATTGACCTCGTTCTTTTTTTTGCGTTTTTATGGACTTCGTCTCGGTCCATAAAAACGCAAAAAAAGAACTTGGCCAATATCCAGCCATCTTGACCTCACGCTTGGTCAATAACGCATATGTACAGTATGTCTGTCTGGTTGGACAAGGGATGGACAAAAAGACGCCGCGAGTTATTCAGAAAGAGTAATGGCTTCTAATAATATGCTGTCCAAAAATTACAAAATATCTGGTGCCGTTGGGGACTTTTTTTGGACTTTGATTGGTTGGACAAATTCAGTTCTACTAGACCGGTTATATTTGCATAAGAATCTGTTAGAAAAGGTTACCGGTCAGGTTCCATCGTAGGAGATAAAAGCATCATGTAAAATCGCAGTCGAGATATAGCGGCGTCCAGTGTCTAAAAAGATTTTTAGATTTTAAATTTTGTCTTCTTCTTTATAGCGTATATTCATCTTATTTCTATACATCTTATGTCTTTATCTTAGCCTCAAATTTGTTTAAGTTTTTATTTCCTGTATTGTATTTTAGTATGGTTAGCACGCGACCCCTCAAGCATGTAATTGCTTTAACACTGATCGAGTTCAAACAAAGGATCCTGACTTGACTTAATTTGACGAGCTTGCAACCGCTGTTGATCGAAGTCCGAAGATCGAGGACTTCCGGTTTCAGAAAGACTATTCTCGTGCTGACCGAAAGAATCACGGTCTCTGGTAGTTCTGGGAACGAGAGCTGGGGGGTGGGGAGTGGGGTTGGAATCGATTGGACGAAGAAATATATAAATATTTGTTCGCATTGCAATAGTTACTCTCATATTGGCAGTGGCTTCAAAAGAATCCATACAAAAAGAAGGGGGAACCTGCCTCGTCTCTTCGTCTCTAGCTGGCGAGAAAAGCGGGAAGCCCTTGGAGGAGGCGTGGACGGAGCTGTGGGGAGCGTACCCGCAGTCCACATGCCATGTGAAGCAGTTTCGTGACTTCGCGAGAGTGTCACGGTTGGCTGCACTGTTCGCTTAGGTAAACAAATATATTTGCATTTTTTCCATATATCTCTCTAATCCCGTTGCCATCCATTTTGATCTGAGCATCGGCCAAGTAAAGACGCCCTGGATTCCTGCACTTGACGAAGAACAAGTTTTGAAAGTCGCGTTAAAAGCAGGTGGAAACGAAACTTTGCTGTCATGTTGAAGAAACCACTCAAGCGACGCGGCACCATCGTAATCGAACACAACTTGGAGGAGACTAAAAGGCTTGAGGAAGATTCCAAAAGAGAAAAGAACTGGAAGAGGTGGGGTCCTTATTTATCAGAGAGACAGTGGGGAACTGTGAGAGAAGATTATTCCTTCGACGGAAGCTGGTAAGTTCGACCAATGACCATCAATAATTTGTTTTCAGCGATATGGGCGTCCGCTAAAATCGAAATTTACATTAGTCTGTTCAATTTCTTTGCTTCACGATCACTAATTGAATTCTGTGAGGCCATGAGTTGACGACGAGTTCCCACAGTCAAGAGGTGGCGATTAAACTCGGAATGAAGTTACTAATTTCAGTCACTGACAGAGACCATCGAGGTCAAGCACGTTTCAAGAGAAAAACGTGGCTTAGCATCGACAGCGGTGGCTCACTCAAGTTTTGGAGAAAAGCTTAAGACACTGTGAACTCTGGTGCCAGGGACAGAGGGTTGACGAGAAGGGTTATATACCCCCAGAAGATTCTCCTCTTGAAATGTTTTAGTAGGGATCCTACCCCCCCCCCCCCCCCCCCCCCCC
>BLFK01000490.1:2350361-2365495 GCA_014634185.1 Astreopora myriophthalma
CCCCCCCCCCCTTGTCCTCACCCTTACAATTCACCTTTCCCAGTCCCTAGTTGTATGAATGCTTTTCCTTTAATTTGTTACAAACCCTCGTTTTACAGCTGGGACTACTTTTCTCACGACCATGCTAGATCACGAGCATACCGGTGGGGAGAAGATGGTTTACTCGGGATTACAGACCGCCAGTGCCGACTTTGCTTTGGTTTGGCTCTGTGGAATGAAAAAGATCCTATTCTAAAAGAAAGGCTCTTTGGGTTGACAGGAACTGAAGGTCAGAAGAAGATTTCAAGTAGCACTGAACTTCATGTGGCAAATAACTAAGAGTTGTTTGAGGATCTTGAGGCAATATCGATCTTTTAATACACTTAAAAAATTCATTAATAATTCATGAGCCTAACAGCCTATGAAGTCACCAATAGAATGTCATGTGCATGAGCTTTATACCTGATAAAACAATCCTGGTTAGTATTCTTTATATAAAAAATGCTATTAAAGCATAGCTTGTTTTTCTTGTGTGCTAATAATTTTCCTCTCACAGTTTGAACCATTGTTCAGACTCCAGAGGGACACGCTTTTTGTGAAATGTTTTTTAAGCTGTTCGAAAAGCTTGCAGCACGTGTTTTATCAGGTCTAAAACACTCAGCTATGCCTCATGTTTTTAAACCCGATAAAACACTGCTGTTCGTTTTTTGAACATTACTTAAAACTCGCCCAGAATAAGTGAAAATGTGCAAACTGTCTTTAATTTAGCTATCCAGAGGCTTAAGCCTTACTATCAACCAAATCCGTCAGTCCTCCCTCCATTAAACTTGACAAGGTTTATGTTGGTATAGTGCATTTTCTATTTGTAATATCTATCCAAATGCAAGAAGGTGCTGGTGGGTTAATATTTTGTCTTGGGGGAATTAGAAGGTGTTGACTTAAACAAGAGAGTGGTTTCATGATGGAGGGTTGAGGTATTGAAAAACCTCCAGAAGTTGGCATCTCATCAGCAATGTATGGTAAGAAATTTCAGGAACAGTGGAATCCAGTTATAATAACTATACCCTCAGTATCCTCAAAAATAATACCCCAGTCAGTTCCTTATAATTTTCTAATTACAACCTTCATGATCCAAGCATCCTGTTAGGATGACTGAGTTCGAGGGTTCTGGTCAAATCAACCAAGTTTCACTGTGTCTTGGTTTTCTAATTTTATCGAGGGTTCTGGTCAAATCAACCAAGTTTCATTGTGTCTTGGTTTTCTAATTTTATACCCCGTTGTTGTTGAATGCTTTCTATTTCAGGGAACCATGGAGAGGATGTGAAGGAATGCTACTATTATCTGGACTCGACCCCAACTCACTCTTATATGAAAGCCCTTTACAAATACCCACAGAATGAATATCCTTATGGTTGGCTTGTTAATGAAAATCGAAGAAGATCTAGACAAGAAGCTGAATTTGAATTGGAGGACACAGGTGAGATTAGCCTGGAGCATGGACATAGACTTGTAGGTATTCTCAAATCCCTTCATTTGAGTAAATTTTGATGCAATTTAGGGATATGAGTACATTGTCTGGTAAACCTGATGGGCAAGATTGAAAAGAACCAAGAGAATGTTTTTTCATGCAGTTAATTTTGAAACAGATACTTGATTATTATGACAGCGGTAATAGTGATCAAGAGGAGAGTGAGGAATTACTCATTGTGATGATAGTGGCAACATCATGGTGGTAAGGATGGTGGAATTCTGCTGATGATGATGATGATGATGATGACAACGAGGACCTCGAAAATGACAGCAGAGATTATACAGAAACTTGTCTAGTCCTTAACAAGCTGAGTTTAAAAGTAATATCATGGTCCTATTTTTTGTGTTCCCATGGATATAAACCCCTTCTGTAAACTTCATCAAAAAGTAAGATAAGAGTTAACTAGCTTGCAAAGTTGTGCTGTCAAAAGTTAAAATTATGTTACTTTGAGTTGACATATTATTCTCTTCCAGGTGTATTCAATGAAAGTCGTTACTGGGACATCTATGCTGAGTATGCAAAGAACACTCTGAATGATATCCTTATACAGATAACTATAGCAAACCGTGGTCCCGACACAGCTCGACTCCATGTTTTACCAACATTGTGGTTCCGAAACACATGGATCTGGGGCTGTAAGCATGAAGGATGCACCCGTAAGGCAAGCATCATTCAGAAAAGTCCTGGCACAGTGGAGTGTCGACATGAGACTTTAGGAAAGTACAGTTTTGTCGTGGATGTTGGACCAGAAAATGAGATGCCAGAACTGCTTTTCACTGAGAATGAAACAAACATGGTGGTGAGTGTTTCAATGACAACTGAAAATTGTGGTGCAAAAAGGGCACAAATAGTGATTTCGGTCTTAAAACCGTGACAGATCCAGGGGAGAGGCCTGGGGGCAGGCCCCCCTTATTTTTGGACCACATCTTTTGGTTATAATAAATCTGCCTCAAAACACAAAAAACCTTGAAAGGGCGACACTTTTTTTTCAAAGCGGGCCCCTCCCTTACTTCTAGTTCTGCTGGATCTACCACTGTAAAATCAGGAGTCTGAACTGCTTTAGTTTGGTTTAACGTAGGCACACAGCCTGGTTTTTACGCACAGAATGCTGTTATACATTTTTTCCCTCCACCTGGGGAAATTTGAACTTATTTAAGTTAAGCATGGATGATTTTTTCGTCTACCATTTTCATGAAAACAAAAACAAAAAAAACACTCAACGAAGTCAAAGAACGTCCAAAGCTAATGGGACTGTGACTTGAAAGGTAAAGCACTTAAGTTTTGATATAGTATACAGAGAATGCCGTGAACAAAACTCTTTTTCAAAGCGGTGTTCTCGCACTAAGTTGTACTGATGAAACTAAAACTCCGCGAAGATCTGACCTTGTGTTCCGCATTTTCAGGATCTTTTTGGCATAGAGAACTACACGTCGTTTACAAAAGATGCTTTTCATCGTTTCGTTATCCATGGAGAAAAAGATGCCGTAAACCCCAAGAAAAAAGGCACGAAAGTGGCACCTTACTACCTAGTCGAAGTTCCTGCTGGAGATGAACGTATTCTTAGGTGTCGGATTATGGCTGATGATGAGAAAGTCAGCGATCCGTTTGCTGAAAGGAATTTTGGAGCTATAATTCAGAAACGACTTAAAGAAGCCAACGAATTCTATAATGTTGCCATACCATGTGAGTCCTCTAATTTTTGTTTTTTTATTATTGTTTGAAAGTATCACGCCAGTTATCAGGCCTTTACCGCGAACAAGCAAGGAGATCGAGTTTGCCATTGTGTTACCTTCAAGTTTTGTCGGTATCCTGCAAGTGTGAATATTTAACGGCAAGATCACGCGAACTTACAAAATATCTGGTTTGATGCCATTAGTGTAAACAACACCACACAACAATAACATAGCAGACAGGTGCAGGCATAATCATGTATAAACATAAGGATACAGGAAAAAAAAACCTATGCTATCTTTACGTCAGCGTGAGAGATGTCATAAGCGAAGTGCCGGATCGCACAAGTACAAATTCACCTTTGGAATACTTTTGTTGTTTTAATTTGCTTTTATTAGCTTGACCGCACACAGTATACAGCAGGGTTACCTCAACGCAGCATCAGCGAGAAGACAGTTACTGCGGCTCCAACCTGTGACCAAATCAGTCGAAACTTGTGTCATAAAACTGAAATCCTTGGGTGTACGAATGCTCCGGATTTGTCTGTGCGTGTTTCAACCTTCCTGTTAGCTTTTGAATATTGTTTACGGTTTTCAACACCAAATGTACATAGTGAGCTATCAATGTGTGGGTTGTTAGGGGCCGATTGGGGTTTTATTTGCAGCTGTACAAAGCGAGTGTTTTCCGTCGAACACCCAAAAAAATGGCCGAGACTCTTTTGTCCAAATGCGCTCAGTTTAGGCTAGACGAGCAGTTCATTGATGTCCGTTTGAAAGTAGGTGAAGATTACTTTCCAGCGCACCGCATTGTACTCGCGGCGAATAGCGATTACTTTTACGCGATGTTCACCAAGGGAATGAAGGAATCGAGTCAAGAATGGATTGAACTGAAAGACGAAAGCATTTCAGCAGAGTCGTTGAAGATCGTGCTGAACTCCATCTACGGTCAAGATCTTTGCGTCAACGCGCACAATGCATTGGATGTTCTCGCCGCCGCTAACCATCTTCAGTTCACAAACGTTGTCCAACAGTGTTGCGGTTTCTTGGTAAGAGAAGTCATGCAGATTCGATTTGATGTACAAAGGTATTGCCAACTTATTGACGTTGCAGAGAAACGGGGCTTGAGAGATCTACAAGAGGCCGTCCACCACAAGATGGCCTCGATGTACAAAGAAGTCTGCGACAGTGAAGAATTCCTCTCTCGGATTGATATGGATCAATTGACGAGTATTCTCAAACGAGATGACCTCTGTGCCCCTTCAGAGACGTTTGTCTTCAAATCTGTGGTACGCTGGGTGCGATATAGGAAGGAAGAGAGAATGCCAGTAGCGGCCGAAGTGATAGACGCGGTTCGTTTGGGGCTGGTTGATATTGTAGCACTGATTGAAGAACTGAACGCAGAGGATTTCCAACGAGTTCCAGAGATTCAGAAAATTCTATTTGAGGCGTCTATTTACTTCAATGCACCGTCTCAAATCTCAAAGTTTGCCAAGAAAGCATTGCCACGAGGCACTAGCTCGGTAAGTCACTCGTCAGTTTGTGGATACCCTCTCTTTTTGCTTTTATCTCCTCCGTTTTTAGTTCAGTTCTAGACATGAAGCGGAAATACGCATAATCGATGTGCGTTTTGTAAAAGCGCTAAACGACGGTAATGCTTCAATGTAACCGGAAGAATTGTGATGATTGTACTCGTGTCTTCTGGACGAAAAGTTTGGTTAACCTGCGTGCAGATGTCTCCTATATCCTTTGTTGCACGCGGAAGTGTCCCTTTTCTGCGTGCAACAAAAGAAATAGGAGACGTCTGCACGCAGGCTAAGGTTTGGCGCATACTTTTGAAAAGTGTTCTGTTTAGTTCTATTCCAGTTTAGGAGTTCGAGTAATTTAAGTGGAAAGAAAGAGAATAGAGTAGTTCGCGTGCAAGTTGGACCTGGTTCTGTAGGCTTTCCCCTAACTAGAACGCGTATTCCTTTTATAAACTGACATCAGTTTCTCTTCATAACCCTTCATTTTGCTATCGGCCGTAGTATAAACGGAATACTATCCCGTTCATTCCTTAAACGGAGCAGATACCAAAAGAACACGGTTACCGAGTATTCCGTGTACACCTACTCCGGAATAGTTCCAAAAGAATGTTCGTTGTAACTTTAGGGAAGGGTTCTGAATCTGCAAGCCGCCATTTTGGATAACTATTACATATGGAGCACATAGGGTGTTTTCTACATGGATGACATAGTATACTAACATTTTTTTGTTTTAGGTTCTTGTTGCCATAAAACCGAAGTGGTCCCAACCGGAGCAGTTTAATTTTGAATCCAAACTTTGGAAGCCCTTGCCGTCCATTGCTGTGATTCCCGGTGCGGATACGTGCATCTGTACAAAGGTTGTTGGTAACAACTTGTATGTCGCTGGAAATGACACAAAGTGTAGTTACGTGTGGTGTTACAGCATCGAAAAGAATCTATGGCATAAGCTGCCACCCTTGCCAGGCCCAATTAACGTTTTGTGTGTGATGGGAGAGTTTCTTTACGCAATCAGTTCGAATCACAAGCAGATTCCCCAGCGCTACAGCTTTGCTACACGTCAGTGGCAAAGCATAGCACGAATAGCGGTAGAAAGAAGTGGTCCAGAAGAGTTTGGGTTTCCACCTTCAGTCATCTCAATGAATGGAGCAGTGGTTCTTCATTCAAAGCTCTATGTTGCGTATCAATGCCACTATACTAAGTACCTCCGCGGGCAGGTTGTAACGACTTTCAGAAGGCGATTTTATATGTATTGCTTCCACGAAGAACAGAATCAATGGCATGAACTAAGCTGGTCAGTCAGCCGTGGGCCGGGTGACCACTTCGGGTCCTGTCTTTTTGTGGTAAATAACCAAATTTGTATGGCCGGTGGTCGCAATTCAGTCAGTGAAGACACTGGTGTCCCTATGGGTGAGCCCGCGACTGTGGACGTTTATGATAAGCTAACTGACCAGTGGTCTCGCGTGGAACAAAAACATATTCCTGAAAACAACCTTGGCGCAGTGGAGGTAGACGGAAGGGTATATTTTATCATCAACAAATTTCCATTCGACAGTGGCATTAGAATCCCTCAAGAAGAAGTGTATCCCGTTTCCCTTGGCGAGTGGGAGAACACTGGGAAGGGTATTGAACATGCAGCATTATGTTATCTACCGCTGAAAGAAAACATGAAAAGTAATTGAAAAAAGAACGTTTCAAGGGGTCATCTTTGTATTTTTCCATTTCCTATTTTTCTCAGCCATATTTATTTTCTCCTATACTTAAAGGGAAACTTTCCATTTTCCCTATTATCCCGCTCTTTTCTAAAAAAAAAACGGAAGATATACTACACTGATAATACATTTGAATTTCGTTTACGTGATTGACTGATTTGCCTTCGCCTGGGTGCAGCCGGGCATGCATGCAACTCGAAACCTAGGACTATACGATAATTTTAACCCACTATTTCTTCAGTGGAAGTGTCCCTGTTTCATTGAAGTCGCGTTTTTAGTCCTTTTAGGGGCTCCTCTTATCGGTTAGGTCCTCACAAAGTGTATTGTTTTTCTCTTGCCTGACAAATGTTCCTCTTTTTTTTCTACTCAGTTTTGGTGAAAAAAAAAACTGACGCTAATTTGCGAGTTATGTGTCTTTCTAATAGCTTGGCACTCTCGAATTTCCTTTATGCAAATCATGTTAGTACAACTGGGGAAGGGGGGGGAGGAGTTTTCTGTGTGTTGTTTCCGTAAATACTTGCTTTTGGTTTATTGAAATAAATAAACGCCGAGGCATTGCAGGTATCCGATGTTTGTGTTCATTATGGGAAAATATAATATTTTAGGTTGGCGTGACTTTCTGAAGTGAACAAACATGTAGACGATAGAGCTATTCTTTGTGTAGAAAATTTTGAATTATGAACATTGCACTGGGCTTAACCGTAAATATATACATGGTCTCGCTTTTAAGGAGCTGGCTATGGCCGAGAATCTCCGAACTTTGTGTTGGGAAGAAGTACTTGTTTGTATTTGTAACAGAACCCTATCTGATATTTGTTGTAAACTAAATAAAAATTCTTTGGTAGATATGTTCCTGTGAAGTATTTTACTGAGCTATGTATTGTGTGAAATCTTTCACTTTATCGGTACGTGACCAATAAATATTAAGATAGATAAATGAATACTAAGTAAATAAATTGGAATTAGCACTGAGTTCCACAGAGTCAGCTGACAGAATGGCTATTCGTCCAACTGAATCGAGATCGAATGGTAACTTGGAAATGTTGGCTTTTGAGAAGAGGGGAGAACTGAACAACCCAACCCTACCCACCCCTCTCAGGCTGAGCAGAGTAGAGAACCAACAACAAACTCAACCTACGTATCGGCCCTTTCCAAAAATGGATACGTCAATTTTCGAAGCGAATTGAAAATTGCGGACGTTGAGGTCACGTGGAACTTCCACCGGATGCTGTAGCTTTCATTTGCATGCTCGCTTTTTGGCCCGATTCACCACCTGGGGATTAATTTTACAGCCACTAAAATCACAGTGACGAAAGAAACGCGGAACACGTGGAACGAAAGAAACGCGGAACGCGCGGAACGAAAGAAACGCGGAACAAGTAATTTAAGTTAGAAACATGAAGTGTAACGTATCAAACACCACCGTAGGAAAATGCTCAATTACCCGCCCTCACTGAATATGAATCATCCTTTACAACCTGATCACTTTGCACTGACTTTTGCTTAAAACCAGCTACAGCGTAATATAAAACAGTACCGTATAAGAAAGCTTCCGTTTGACTGGTCACACTTTGGGATTTCATCCTTTAGGCTCGAAATTTCAGGTAGAACCGCCAAAGCATGGTAATATAGCACTGAATAATAGACCAGAACCAGAGGAAAGTACTGCTCATTACTGAGCTTTCATTTCATTGGGATGTTGATAGGATTTTCATCCATGCAGTGATTCAAAACTGAGAGCTACAGTGCAACGCTATGTGCTGCTAAACAGTGAGGACTCGACTGACGTAGTAACATACGACAAGTGCCTGGGCTTTCGTTTGGTGAGTAAAAGACACGTTGTCTCTGATAATTCTTTTGTTGTTTTTAAGCTGGCCTTACCCAAGAAGAAACCGAAGTGTCTCGCCAGGCATACGCTGGTCTGCTGTGGAGCAAGCAGTTTTATCATTATATTATTCACGACTGGCTGATCGGTGACCCAGAAATGCCGGCTCCTCCCGGTGAAAGACTGAAAGGCCGCAACTCTGAAGCTGAGTGGAGACAGTTATTTAACCGAGACATTGTATCCATGCCCGACAAGTGGGAGTACCCTTGGGTAGGTTTTGGACATGCTACACGTGTCCGTCTTCTTGGCCACACAAACCAGGTGCTTGATATTACGGAGTAATCTATCACCATTTTGTCGGCGAAATGAGGAAAAAGCTGCTCTGGGGCGAGTATGTGTTATATCCCGTAGGAGCTGAATTTATGTTAGAGAATATGTGAAACGTCATATATTGAACTGCGGATATGAAATGTTATAATGTGTGATCACCGCAGCGAAGTGAGCAGCAGAAAGAACTACACAACAGGAGCCTTATTGTGAGTGCCAAAGGTATTTTCTGTCGGCATTCCGGTAACACAAGTAGAAGTCGGAAAACAGCAAAAGAATCTTCCTTTCACGTTGACTATTGTCTCGAATTTACCATTTCAAAGTTTCTTTTTTTGCTTTTCTTTGCAGTATGCCACTTGGGATTTAGCTTTCCATATGCTTCCTATGAGCAAAATAGATCCTCATTTTGCCAAGGAACAGTTGCTGTTGTTTCTCCGAGAGTGGTATATGGCTCCTAACGGTCAGCTGCCTGCATATGAGTTCGCCCTAGGTGATGTTAACCCTCCTGTTCATGCGCTTGCGTGCTTAATGGTCTACAAAATGACAGGCCGAAAAGGCTCACGGGATGACGACTTTCTGGCGCGCGTTTTCCAGAAACTGCTCATTAATTTCACGTGGTAAGTGACTGGTTTCTTCATTACATATCCTTCGCCAACCGATTACGTCGACTATTGTTGGTGCTAACACTTCTGACGGTATTACACCGTTTATAATATAATGATTGGTTGATAGTATCGCCATTTCCGCGTAATAGTGGTATAACAGCAAAAATGGTATAACAGCAGTGGTATAACAGCAAAATTTTCTCGGCTTCCATTATAAACAAATAATAGCATGACTTGTACGTGGTATTTGGCAGTAATACCGCCTCGTGATGTTTCAAAATTCTCCAAATACCACTCCCCGCTTCGCGGCTCGTGGTATTTTGGACAATTTTGAAATACCACTCGCGGTATTATTGCCAAATACCACTACAGGTCATGCTATTACCTATACAAATCTCTTTTCTTGTCAGATCGTTTGGGCGTTGTCATTAGACAACGTTAAGTCTTCGGCGGTTAGAGTTACAGCTTGGAATCGGTTTCTTTCTTCCTGCATCGAAAAAACTTAAGAGACTCCTCACAAATTGCTTCCTCCCGTCGTTATGAGTTCCGGGTCCATGGTTCGAATGTAACTTCACTTTATTTTCACGTTTGTTTTGTTATTAGGTGGGTAAACAGAAAGGACCCTTCTGGTAAGAACATCTTTGGCGGTGGATTTCTTGGACTTGATAACATTGGTAAGAAATTTTAATTCATCCAGAGAAGCCTTTGTGACCTTTTCCTCTGTGCTTGCCATGCATTATCGTATCATCCATTATCCCATTTTCAGTGCCAAAAGGCTCTCTCATTCTACATTACGCTAACCACTTGAGTTTTCCTTGGTAACCATGCAGAACATTGATATTTCTATTTACTTTTTGCAGGGATTTTCGATCGGTCCAAGGATTTACCGATCCAGGCCAGTTTGTTGCAGGTTGGGCCTTTATCCCTCTCACTTCTCTTCCATATTTTATAGCATTCAATACTGGATCTGTATCGATATCCCAATGTTGAGTTATTCGTCGAGAGGAATGGGTACCCTCTTCGGTATCGCGTGGCCGAGTACATCACTGGATCGACTCATTCACCTACACTCTCATGTCATGTGTCGTTGACAACGCAAGTTCTTTTCGCTTTAAACTGCTATTATTTGCTTCAAATGGTTGCCTGAAGAGCCTTCAGCTGTTCGTCAACCTGGTCTTGTCCAAGACTTCCTGATGGATTCCGGCCAAGATGTTGTGCATTCTAGCAAACTGCTATGTCGACAACGTAAACGTAAAACCCCAGTGACGTAATGATAAATTCTCGCTATTGTTCTCGTAAAGTATCGCATTGCTTTCCCTTATGACCTTAGTGAGAACGGCTTTTCTGTTTTCTGTCTTGTAGGCTGACGGCACAGCTTGGATGGCATTCTATTGTGTAATAATGCTCAACATTGCTCTGGACCTCGCCGGAAGTGACGGGACATACGAAGACATGGCTTCCAAATTTTTTGAGCATTTCACTCAAATCTCAGACGCTATCAATCAAATGTCAGACGGAGTTGGCTTGTGGGATGAAGAGGATGGCTTCTATTATGATCATCTCAGCACAGACTCGTGCTCCTTGCCACTGCGCGTGCGCAGTATGGTTGGCCTCGTTCCCTTGATGGCCTGCCTTGTCCTTGATGACGAGAACGTCCGCAAACTCCCCGGATTCAAAAAGCGGTTAGACTGGTTTTTGTTAAACAGGAAAGACTTGGCCTCTCAGGTTAGCAACTTGAACACCATTGTTCGATACTCACGTTACCTTTTTTATTCTGAAGATTTTATTTAAGCACAGTTTTAAGCCTAGGTCGATATCGAAGTAAAAGAGTATTCGCAGTACACCGCGATGACTGCAATACTTTGGTCATCAATATCATGAAGTTTGCGAAGACCTTTGCCAATCCAACAGTGAGGAAGAAAACGTGAACAGTTTCCTTCCATCTTGAAGTGAATTGAAGGGAATATACAATGTTCATTTGAGGTGGAAAAATTCAGTTTTCTGGCTTTGCAGGTGTCATACATGGAAACAGGTGGTGAAAGTCAGTACCATCATTTATTAGCCATCCCCACCAAGGATCAACTTACCCGTGTGTTAAGCTACATGCTAGACGAAGAAGAATTCCTGTCTCCTTACGGGATTCGTTCCTTGTCGAAGTTTCACGAGAAGAATCCTTTTGGGCTGGAGCTGAACGGCCAACGTTTCAGTGTGCGCTATGTCCCGGGCGAGTCAGACACCTACATGTTTGGAGGCAACAGTAACTGGCGAGGACCCATCTGGGTTTGCAGTAAGTAGCCAATGAGCTGGTTTAATTTTATTGCGTTCGATTCAGAAGTAAGCTGCATAATTTGACAATGAGCATGATATGTTCATGGCGGAAGAGTGACATATTGAGGAAGTGACCATCGCAGTCATGTGTACCCAATATATGTAATTGTGTGTACTGGTCGTGCAAAATGACCCTGGAGCATGCTAGTCAAAACCAAGATGACAGTGTTAAAAGATTTTTCAAGCGAACGGCTACCGGTTTCAGTCTAATTAAAGAAGTAAATCAAATATGCCATCAAAGCCGGTATAATTTATCTCGCTTTTAGTGAATTATCTCCTCATCGAAGCCCTTGAACGCTATGATTATTTCTTTGGCGAAGAGTTTACGATAGAGTGCCCGACCCGGTCAGGGAACCGCATGCGCCTACGCGATGTGGCCCTTGAACTGAGCAGGCGCGTGGTGTCTCTGTTTCTGGCCAATGACGAAGGAAGGAGACCATGTCACGGTACTGACGACAGATACGCATACGATGCACATTGGAACGATCTGGTGCTCTTTTACGAGTACTTCCATCCTGAAACTGGACGGGGGTGTGGTGCGAGGTATGTTCGTCGTAATCATAAAAAATGGGTCATTCTAGAGTGAAATTGTTGTATCGCAGAAAAGGAAGTAGTTTTACGTTGAAACGTTTGTCAGAAAGGAAGAGTTAATTTCAGATTGAGACTTGTAAAGGTTCATTTCCGTCGTCACACTCAAGGATTTCATTTACAGACTCAAAAGTTAGAATCGAGCTCCTTCCGGCAGCATTGCAAACACCCACAGAGTCCGTGTTATTGGCGCTGACCAAAAAAACGAGATTAGAAAACACCCGGCTTTTCTCAACAGAGAGGAAGCCTGGATGAATCGTTCAGAGACTCGAGCCATTTCTCTCTCTAGTTCCATTATGAAGCCATTTTTCGGTAGATCCGCGATTTCTTGTTCGTTGCGGAAGTGGTTCATGCGGCCTGTTACCACTCTTCACTTGAGAAGATACCTGTACAGTGATCAGACCGGGAAGAGTTCGCCATTTGTAATTTAACGGACCACAACTTCCGTATAGAGATACAAAAGATGGGAAACTCCTTGATCATTCGAACTTGATTTGATTAACCTATTTATTTTCTTTTTCAGTCACCAAACAGGATGGACAGCTCTTGTTAGTCGGCTGCTGGAGAAGCTCGCCAAAAACCGCTGAAAGCAATGCATACAAACTTTTTCACTGTTTTCATTCGCAAGGCTTTCGATACTGCGTATGCGTTTGCTTCGACTAACACTACTATTCGTAAATGTTTACTCACACCAGCTTAAATTATGACTGAACGAAATGATTCGTAGTAGCTTGAAGTAAACACCTAAGAGAGGGTTTCTTGATGCTTCCCGGTTGATTTGGACTCTTAGTCACTAAAAGGTGGCTATTCACCTGCCTACATTATTTCGCACGCGAGATATTTCACAAGCTAAAATTTAATTGTGCTATGCGGAAGGCGATCCCCTCGCTGAAACAATTCACTTCAGCGTCCTTGAATAAGAACTAGCCCTTTTACTTAGGTCAGCGCGCAGCTCTGACAACGCCTCTCGGAATAGGCTTAGAAACCAGTGGGACCCTAATCGTTACAAAAAATTAAGAACTTAGTGCTAACCAGATGTAATGAAGTGAGGCCTTTTAAAGAGCTGCATATACTTTACTTCTATTCTAATTACTGCTTTTAATACCTAGTGGTGCGCAATGGTCTTTATTGTGTTTATTATGCAAACCATAAGTTTGGTAGCGTACTGTATGACAGATTCTACTGAGTCCAGGCCCCAGTTGTTCAAAGATCTGAGGTTTCAATACGCGAAGAAATTTTTGTTCATCCAATAGCGTGTTCGCTCGCGGGATAAGAGGCCTTATTGGTTTATTCAAGGTTCGTACTGTTTTGCACAAACTGTTTTCCAGGACTTTTTGCGCACTTTTCTAGACCTACATTCCATCTAGCCTCTGGAGAAATGCACAATAAAAATGTCCGAATGGTTGACTAAAAATTAAGTTTACAGATGTCAAGGACTTTCCAGTCCTGGAAAAAGCTGTGATAAAATTCCAGTACTTTAAGGGATCTCCAGGACCCGTACGAACCCTCTTATTGGAGCAAAAGAAAGACTTTGCATAAAGCGGTTTTCAAATGACTTTCGAACGTAATTACGCGATTGCTACGCTTCGTGATTGGCTTAAAAATCTCGCGCCAGTTTAGCAACCAATGAAAAGGAAAAGCAAAACCAACCGCGACTTGCAGACGCTATTTTTCCCGCGCTTTGAGCAAGTTACATGGAACTGCTACGAATTTTGATTGGCTCTTTGCGCTGTTTGCACTTGCTGTGATTGGTTGGAGCAATTACTTTGGTATTGGTTTTACGACACTCAATTGAAAACTGCTCTAAAAGTGGAGATTGAGATTACTCCTCTAACATGACCGCCGTTCATTTGTTTTGCTTTTCCAACCTCATTGCTATCAATGCATACAGCCTTTGAACAACTGCAGTCAGATCATACTTTCGTACCCATACAAGTCAAACCTTATTTTGATAAAAGTCAAATCCCAGTTGCAAGGCTTACCGTAAGACGGACCTACAGTAACATTGGTTAGTTACGTTCATTTTACGTATGGTGCGAGATATTTGTCAACTGGAACATTATTTTTAACCAGGATGTAATATTTCAGTTACAGCCCGCAGCTTTGTAACGGGAATAAATTTTGTTCACTATTGACTTACTTTGGATATGTAACGGATTCAAAGTAATGTTGGGTTGTTACCTTCAATTTAAGTATACTATTTTTCAAGATATTTGTCACCTGGAACATTTTTTGAAGCCAAGATGTAATTTTTCAGCTAGAGTTTTCTGCTTTCAAACGAGAATAAATTTCTGTTGAATCTTTTTTGTATTTGTCTTTTCATTTTCGTTTTCGATCCTCAACATCTGGAGGACGATGAGCAATGGCGCTTTTGTTCGGTGTAGTCGACCAGTTTACTGCCAAGACAGCAAACTGGAAATGGTCAACAGTTCAAATTTGTACGGAAAAAAATAGCGCTGGGTTTTTCAAGGAAATGGAAGAGTGGTAGATCCAGACCATCAGACAGAAAGGTCTCGGCTCCCCGCCCCTATCGGTCTCGGTCTTTGTGTGAAAATCACGCGGCGCCCGAACCCCTTACCTAGATCCGCCAGGGAAATAAAAGAAGGGGTTAAGGGTAGAGAACAAGAAAGAAAAGTATACGGGTGTAAAAATCGGTGGCGAACCCTTCCACTTGCTTCTTGAGGTTACTCTGATTAATCACATAGAATTCCAAACCTCAAGGGACGTGGAAAGAAGAATGAACCAAAAGTGGTTGAGGTTGAAACCGTTAGAATCGAGCAACAGAATAAGAATGATTTTCAAAGAGAGAGTGAGAGTCGCGTAGGACCGACGAGACTTCATTTATCCTGAATTCGGGAGCTGTAATAGTGAAATAAGGTGGATACTGATCATCACAATATCAACGTGGTTGGGTCGCTAAGGAATAGCAGGACGTCCAACTTGTTGTTTGGAGTCAAAAACCCCCGAACTGACAGACGCTGTAGTCTGGTCAGAATCTGCAATTACGTCAGAAGCGCCAGTTGGACCTGGCATACTGATGTCGGTCTCC
>BLFK01000490.1:2365512-2380407 GCA_014634185.1 Astreopora myriophthalma
TTTTTTGAAGCCAAGATGTAATTTTTCAGCTAGAGTTTTCTGCTTTCAAACGAGAATAAATTTCTGTTGAATCTTTTTTGTATTTGTCTTTTCATTTTCGTTTTCGATCCTCAACATCTGGAGGACGATGAGCAATGGCGCTTTTGTTCGGTGTAGTCGACCAGTTTAATGCCAAGACAGCAAACTGGAAAATGGTCAAACAGTTCAAATTTGTACGGAAAAAAATAGCGCTGGGTTTTTCAAGGAAATGGAAGAGTGGTAGATCCAGACCATCAGACAGAAAGGTCTCGGCTCCCCGCCCCTATCGGTCTCGGTCTTTGTGTGAAAATCACGCGGCGCCCGAACCCCTTACCTAGATCCGCCAGGGAAATAAAAGAAGGGGTTAAGGGTAGAGAACAAGGAGGAAAAGTATACGGGTGTAAAAATCGGTGGCGAACCCTTTCACTTGCTTCTTGAGGTTACTCTGATTAATCACACAGAATTCCAAACCTCAAGGTACGTGGAAAGAAGAATGAACTAAAAGTGGTTGAGGTTGAAACCGTTAGAATCCAGCAATAGAATAAGAATGATTTTCAATGAGAGAGTGAGAGTCGCGTAGGACCGAAGAGACTTCATTTATCCTGAATTCGGGAGCTGTAATAGTGAAATAAGGTGGATACTGATCATCACAATAGCAACGTGGTTGGGTCGCTAAGGAATAGCAGGACGTCCAACTTGTTGTTTGGAGTCAAAAACCCCCGAACTGACAGACGCTGTAGTCTGGTCAGAATCTGCAATTACATCAGAAGCGCCAGTTGGACCTGGCATACTGATGTCGGTCTCCCGAGCCTGAGAGACACTGCCCTCAGAAGCTGCAGGGTTGGTTTCTTTTTCAACTACACTCGCATTTGCAACCTCTGGAGGCACGCTTGTCGAGTCAACTGCCATTTCTTCTGAAACCCGATCATCTCCCGAAGAAGCCACTTCGGCTTCCATCGGGACCACTTCGCTGTGAGTTGGTGTTTGATTACTCGACTTCATTGTGGAAAACGAGTCTACGAGCAAATCTGTCGGAACGTCTTCAGTTGCTTTCGCTTGCTCTTCGGTTGACGGTGCTATTATGTTGCTTTCTGATTTCCTAGGCACTTGAGGAGACAAGGTTTGCTCCAACACCATGTTAGCTGCTTCCGTATCAGAGCCCGAGGTCACATCGGTACCGGTATCGATTCCTGATGAAGCTTTCGGTTGATTTGCCATTGAGGTAACAGATGAAGTGGCCTAAAACCAAAAAAATCTGAAGTCAGTTCACATTCAGATCAATAAAACAGAGCAAGCAATCGGAAGATTATAGAGAGGCAAGTAATGTGACAACTGAGAAACTGCCGATATGTAAAGTTTGTAAGGTTGGAATGATCATCGCATGTAGTCACTTAAGTACGAAGTCAAGTATGCAAAGACGCCCGGGAAAAAAAATGGACGTTTAAACGAGAATCGGTAGCGCTGCACACCGCTTAAACAACTGAGCTATCAAGACAACTGAGAGCTGATCTATTACAGCGCATGCCTGCTGTAAGACTATAGCACAAAACACCGTAAAGTACCTGTGGATAAACAAAATCGTCACTTCAATTCATAAAATATGGACCAGTAAGAGGCAAGTCAAAACTAACTTCCTTCAGAGGGGTAATATCGTAAAAGAGCTGAGGCGATAAGAGGGTGGACATATAATAACATTCCTGCTATGGTTCAAACCATAGTTTGTAAAGGGGCCCCCTTTATTGACTATGTTCAGATTAAGTGTTGCTTCAGAAAATCCCGCGCATTGTCCGCAATCAACGAGCTACACAAAACGGAGGTCCATTCAGTCTTTGCCGCTTAAAATACTGCCTTCTCACAGAAACGGAGTTTGATCATGCCATAATTAGTTACTCAACTGGGTTATGATGTGACCAAGTCACGAAATAATATTTCAAACGTTTCACACACATTTAGATGCTGGTTACCTGAGGTTTGACATATTGCTGACAATATTTCAAAGCTTGTTCCAGGACCGATGACGACGTCTCTTGAGTTTCAGGCGTCAACTCAAAGGACTCCTTCAAAGCAGCCTGGGACGAGAAACGAACAAAATTGTGATTACAGGGAAAACGTTAACATCGTCTCATCATGAATGGTACCTATATTGACAGACAGGAAAATATCCACTCACGTTTGAGGCCACAAACGTCTCGAAGGCCTTTGTTAATAAACCTTCGGTAACCTGGAAAGTTTCAAAAAGAAGGTACATTAACGCATGATCAGGGACTGAAATTATGTTGGGTGACAGGCGTTTTCGGATACCACTGCGACTTCTACATAAAGCTGTGACAAGGCGAAGGACCTAAAGTTGTTACAGTTTAAGTTGTGGATGTTTCAGGTTGCTAACCCTCACAGAGTATTGTGGAATTCGCATCCAAAAGACTAGTAATGTCAATTCCTTTGTGAGTTTTAGCCTTTCCCGCAAAAGCGGAACTAACTGCGACTAAGCTATCAAGATTCATTTAGCCAAATGGTGCTATCCAACCAAATCTTTTGTCTTTATTTTATCAATTTAATAACCTGGGTCTAGGAAGCCAACTGGTTGTCACTCTCGACGGTGCACTAAACGAGGTTAGTGGCAGGGTTCTGATTCTATAGTAACGATTCTGAAAAGGAGATGGATACTTGAACTACGAGGTACCTTTACAGACGGCTCGTATTTCTGTCCAATTTTCCAGCATTCATACATATCCATAACGAGCTGAGAGAGAACAGTCGGTTCCACCTTAAGATCAGATACAAGACAAAGTGATGTTGGCATGAGAACTAGACATCTAGACATGCTTAGAGATAAAGGTTCCACTGCGAAATTTTGTATAAGCATCTTGAAAGTTTTAACTTTAAAACCATTTAAGCTTCTCAGTTTACAGTGGAATGAAAAACACCATCAACTGCAGCTATCATTAAAGCTTTCTGTTTATTGAAGGATAACAAAAACAAAAAAAGGGACCAATCATCCTTCCCCTACGAGACAAAAACGAAGATTGCACACTCGTTGTGGGAGGTAGTTATCAGCCCTAAGCGACTTTTCCGTATATTCCTTACCTCGGGGTCTTGGTCAGAGACTCGCACTTTCATTATTTGAAGCGAATACTCAAAAGCCTACGGCAGAAGAAAAGTCAGTTGAAATCATCATCTCAGATTGCCATGAGATAGATAACTAAGGATTGTAGCGCTGTGATCTAGAATAGGTAGCTCGTTTGCTTCCAATACTCTGAATCAAGATAATAGCATAATCGCGCAGAATGCCGCGACACACTCAGGAACTTGGATTGTACACCGGCGGAAAATTTGAATGTTCATTGGGGAAAATGGGACATAATTTGAGAGAAAACAGCCCAAAGCCACTTTTATATCTTCGGTTTACGAGGAACCAACGCGCGATATCACAAAAGTTTCCCCTAGGTTTTGTAGAAGAGAGCTAAATAAAAATATCGCACTGGTTCTAAATGTTTTGGTGTTTGTAGACAATTTCACGACGCTGGTCTCACCTTCCTGGCCAAATAATGCCTCTCATTATCTCTCAAGTATTTTCTGGGAAAAGAGACAGGAAAAGAGAAAACGTATGGCAAAGTACAACGTTAACCAACTTGGGACAGTTTTTCACGGCAAATTCTTCACATATTTAGCCAGGCCACGTATAGAAGAAAAGATAACTGTCTGGATGGGAAACCTCCCTCGGAGGAGAGCACAAAGAATATTATCCTATCTCTTCAGCCATGAAGCCAGAAAGTGTCTTCAAACTGATTAAACTATTCTTGCAGAGGAATGGGAGAAATTAAGGCAGATTTCGGCGAACAAACTATTTCTCGCGCAAATGTCTCATTCACAAAATTGGACGTGGTCTCCCGTTTAGCTAACACGAAAATGTCCTCATTAATTTGACAAGGGTGAATTCCACTTACTTGCCCTGTTCTGGTGTTCTGTAGAGAAGATTCTGGATAAGCAACAAGGTGTCCCACTCTTTTAATTCCCTAAGAACATCCAGCAATAGCGCCACTGCCTTGTAAGTGTGAGTGCAGAAACAACCTGGCCTGGAAAAAAAGGGACGCACGTTGAGGTAGGTGGTATTCGATTAAAAAAATATTGATGGACAGTTGTCGCATTTGCATCTACATTCTATTCTTGGTTTTCACTCACGTGATCAGTAGCCATTTTTTTTAAAACCGAAACAAAGAAACATGTTTGCATAAAAATAGAGCTCCATTCACTAAGGGTTAGTTTGGGAAACCAACATGGCCGCCGTTTCTTTGCTTAGGGACTTCAAAATGGCCGCCATGACGTCATGTCAAAACCACCAATTGGTAACCATACATACATACATCATGACAAATGTTGACTGGGCCGCAAATGGCTTAAAGCAAACAGAGACGGACCATTCATTATTATTATCATTATTAATGTATGTCTTTCAATTACAACATAAATCACACTAGATATTTAAATGTTTGGATAGTACAGCATTTTGATTTCAATGCCTGCGTCCATTCTTCTTCAGTAGTGTTGACGAATCAAAAGAGTGACTTCCCTGAAGAAGTCTGCTGAATGAACTGTACTGAAATACTAGACACAATACACTCTGGCAGGACACTATGAAGTTACCTGTCAATATCCTCTTCAGGAATTCTCCAGAACGCCTGTAAAGAAATGACAAACATTGATATGAATCAAAATCTGCACGCTGTTCAACGTTTCTGATCCTATGCACCGCTCAAGATAAAGTATTTGTTTGTTTATAAGTAAGTGTTTCGCTGATTTCTCCGATTTGCTGAGACGCTAACACGCGGATGTAATGTCCTTACCGAGAACAAGTTCGTCTTGCTCTTTTCGTTGAAAACGCCTTGATGTGGGAAGGAAAACGTCTTGAACTGTCTTGTGTTGCTACCTAACAGCAAATCACGACAAGCACTCGTTTCCTGAAATGCGTACCAAGAAGGAGAAAGTCTCAACTTAACTAGTTTTGGAACAGTTCATTCCGCTTATTGTCTGTCCGACATGGAATAAACAAATCCGTGAGCTCAAATAGAAACGTGCTTTTAGTGTTCACCCGCTCATAGCCTACGGAGCAAGCGTTTCCATATTTCCCGAATTTCGATGTGCGCGAAATAGGTCGATAGAAAAAGAAAGAAGCCAGATTTCGCGCCTACCTCATATTCGGAAATTGGCTTTCGAGCGCTCAAAAACCACACGGAAACGCTTGCTACACAGGCTAACCCTCTCAGATCATATACCAGCACGTATATTCTTCATAATGTTCTCCGTACACTGTATATGGTGATGGTAAGATTTCAGATCAGTTTCAAACAACATACCAGACAAAGGATTGCCTTTGGGGATTCTGTTCTTTGGTAAAAAAAAAAAAAAAGATAGAAGTTTTTGTTTCACGAACGTCAGAATCAGTACTACCGATAAGGGTATATAAATACCTTAGTAATGGGTCGCTACATGGGGCACCTCAAGGGGAATGGTGAAAATCATTAATAATACCATCAAGGAAGAATGTTGCGTTCCCTACCTTGTGCTCAGGCGAGTAATAGTAAATGTATGCCAGACGGTAGCGTGACTTGTGATGCTGAGGGAATCTCCGCAAACAATACTCCAACGCATGAATACAGTTGTCCATGAGTTCCCTCTTCTTTGCCTGTTGTTCCTCTGTTAATGGCGGCCGCTTCGTCTGCCTTTCTGGACTCTGAGCCGACGCTGTCACAGTGTCCACCGAAATTGACGTCGATGCAGCACTTGTTGCTGTTGTTGATTCAACGCAAGTAGTTTCAGCATTTTTAACAGTTTCTGCATCATCACTAGAAGCTGTATCAACCTCCATTTTTTGAGGTTCAGGTTCTGCATCTACGTTCGCTTCTTCATCCATCGCAGGTTTTTCCTCAACTGCAGTTTCGACTTCTTTTGTATCGACCAATATCTTAGTTTCTTTCCTTGTATTGTCTTCATCAGAGCTTTTTTCATGTTCAGAAGTCTTTAACTCTTCTCCTTTCGGCGATTTTTCTTCGCTCAACATTTTCTGTTCGGCGGATTTGTCCAAGTTCGTAGCCGTTTCATTCAATACATTTTCCTTTGCAAAAGACTCAGAGGTTGAATCTGAATTTGCAGCCACCACGGAAGTTTTACATTGCACCGAACTTTCCATTTCCTGTTTTCCCTTGACTTCTTCGCCGGAAGTGTCGCATTTACCCTTATCCGAGTGTTCGAAAGTTGGTCTCGAATCCAATCCCTCTCTCTCATTAGACAGAGGTACTCTGAGAGTATTTGAGCTCTCTGGTGTCTGTTTGGAAGAGGAGGCATCGCTGGAGGGAACATACTGATCCACTTCCTTAGCCACTTCCATCCCAACCGTGACCAGTGATTCCGAATCACTTTGTGAACTGAATGTCTCTCTTGCCAGGTCTTCCGCAACTTCGGTAGAAGCCACTTGAATATCATTATCTTTAGTCGCTTCAGTGTTAAGCTCCTCTCCCTGTTGGGGCTCAGATGTATACACTGTATTGGTACCAACGCTCGGCTCGAGTGATTTTGGGTCCTCAGATTTAGAGTCTTCGAAAACGCTGTTTGACAAACAGTCTGGAAAGAAACAAAACGTGTCCGAATGAATTATGCTAAGATTAAATAGTGAATTTTTAATGGTGAGCCCCAGATATACTTTAATGAAATCTCATAAATCCCCCTGTTCCCTCAACTACTTAGCCGTTTCTTCAGTCCCTGTTAAAAGGAAAGTATTTAAAGATCCATGACTTTTAACAAGAAACACTAACCGGAGGCAACTGACTCGCTCCTGTATACTGTCCCTTGCCCTGTATCAGTGTCAAACTCGGGCTGAAAAAAGGGTCCCTGAGAGGCACGCTGGAGATGCTCCTCGAGGACATTCACATTCACATCCGGGAACTTGTCAAACAGAAGCTTTAGAACAGACACGTGGATTCGGAAATAAATCTGCATAAGAGTACAGCAGGTGTTAGAAACGTAAAATTCTCTTTTCACCAGTTGCATACTTCCTTGAACATACAAGTCGGGAGAATCAGTGAAATAAAAACCACAAAGCACCTCAGTAACTTAGGCTTTGAGTATTCGAGAGTCCGGAATTCCTTCAGTGTTCTTATTCATTCAAACTTCCAGATAAGAGATGAGTCTCCATGAAAGACAGTGAAACGATGATACAGGTATGGGCGAAAAACTTTTTAATGACAACGTTTTACGAGAGTTCGTCTGCGAACATACAAGAAACAAACATGCACAAGCGAGTAATCAAAACTGCATGTTACCTCGAGCGCTTCGAGTGTATGCTCTGGTGGACTGTAGTACGAAATTCTTCTCGGGTAATTTGGTATGTCATCATCAAGATATTTCGCACTCTAGAAAAAGAAAGAAAAAAAGGCAACACAAAACTTTCAAAAGCTTAGCCTTCGTCCAGCTGTACCCGACCACGAAAGAAAACCGAGAGGAATGAACCCCAATTTTTTCTTCGGGGAGAGAGGGTACGACTACAAGAAGGCTATCATAAGCTCATAGTTTGCTGTTTGCCATTTTCATCCTGACCTGTTGATAGTGTTCCAGGTAGACATTAGGAGGTTTTTTCAGTTTTTCGGAGATCTTTCCTAGGATGTAGTGATGTAACCAAGCTTCACCATCTTCGATTCCCAGAGCAGAAGTGAAGCAGCGTTCAGATAACAGCAGCATCTCATCGCGCCGCTGCAGTAACGCCAGGCGACTGTCTGATGCCATCTCATCTTTGTCAAACTAAACGAAAAAGGACGTTACCTCGAGTGAAAAACGACGAGAAAAGTTTCCAACAATTTTTGTAGTTATGTATCGGAAATCATGTTTTCTGAGAATTTGTCCAATGTAATGAGCCGTTGTCTAGTGATAAAAAAAAAAACGATATTGGTAATGTATGTTTGCTGACATCAGGTTGACTGTTACGCCTTAACCTGTCAAAATGTCGCATGAATTGAAAAAAGAGGAGGGACCTCGCCTCGGGTGGGGAAGGGAAGGCAAGGGAAAGGGAGGGAAGGAAAGGGAGAATGAAAAGGAAAGAAAGGGATTCAGGAAAGGGGGAGGAGATGAGAGAACCCAGCAAAGAGGGGATAAACAGGAGGGGACTCATGGGAGGGGACTAGAGAAGAGAGAAAGTAAGCAGGGAAAGGATGGGGGAGGGGTTAAGCGGATGGGGAATCTCAACATCTCACTTCCCGTGACTTGAGCTGAGAGGTAGCTCGATAAAACAACAAAATTGATAACAAGAGGGGGAACACAAACCTGATTCAGCTGCCTGGATGCGTGAGAATATAACACATAACAAAGGGTTCCATACTGCAATAAAAGATGATGAAGCTCTTTAAGATAAATTATAGCTCGACAATTAAACAGGGGAACGAGACACTATTATACGCTTGAACTAGGAATTTTGGCAGTCAAGAGCTTGACAGCTCAAAAGAACTGAGGACGGAGAAAAAAAAGGCCTCTTTTGTTACGGTAACAAAGTGGCAACCTAACATACCTCCTCCCACAAGCTGCTGTTGCTGCCGTCAATTTCCAGCGCTCTTTTAAAACATCTAGAGGGGGAGAGAAGTATCGCTTAGGTGTTGCCCGTGCACGGAGGAACCTGTGAGCTTGCACCATGAGTCACTAACTTCTCATTGCCATCATAAAAATGAATGTACCGTATTCATAACGAGAAGTAAAAGATCTAACACACCTAAGAGCTGACACAGCGAGCTTTTGTATTGGTCCTTCGCTTTTGGGTTCACACTAGAAACGAAGGGCGAAACAAATTTGATGAAAATAGTTCTTCAAAGGCCTACAAAAGATGAAACACTCCCCAGACTTGATATCGTTACAGGTAGAACTGTAGTTCTATGGTTACCATCAACAGATAAAAGATATTGGGAAGTGCCTTTCATTAATGCCATTCGCTTCACAACTCTTCGCCATTTATACACCTGAACAGTCCCGCTTCTCAAAAGCGACTTAGACTTTAAGTACGAAAAGCCATTTGACCATAAAACCTTAATGTTGGTCTATTAATATGTTACCAAGATAAGAAAGAGCAAGTTTCTTGCGTAGAAGCGCATTCTTACGTAAGGGACAGAGCGGGACCGGCACCCGGAGAAGCCCCCGGTCGAAAAGGTCTGGGGGCTTTTGAGAAACGCAGTGGGCCGAGTTCATCGAAGAAGGGTTGGCGCTAATCACTGGCACACGGGACGTTAGCCGAGTGTGTCCGTGATGTTCTTACCACGTTTTGACGTCTTCTATGATCTATTACTGAACAGACGCACGGCAACATGGAATCTGTTTGTTTTATATAATAAAGAGAAAAAACAACACAAAAACACGCGTAGATGACGTCATCTATGAGTCTGTCCTCTAATAGATCATAAGTGAGAACCAATCAAAACACGCGTAGAATTGAGTTTATTATATACAATGTCCTATTCAACTCTAGTTTTATGCAACAACTGTGCAACCATTTTCTATTATCTGGACAGGGCCATGTTATCATGTAGCTGAAAACAAGGAATAGGTTCTCATCGTATCTAACCAGGTTTAGCGCTGACAGTGCTTCGAACAACTAGACCTTGGGTGACTGAGACGCAAAGTGGGGGAGAGTTTATTGCAATCGAATCGATCGAAATGGTCAATAAAATAGAAACGTTACCGCGTTTAATTTATTCTCCAGTCTGCTCTTACGCGCCAGTGCCATGGCTGCCCATGTGTCGGCTCTATCTGGTTGGACAGTCACATCATGCATATAGTACTTGAGCGCTTTGCTGAAAACACAACCACAAAAACTGTTTTTACCAAAACCATCAGGCATAAACGCGCAAGACTCCCGAGGAGGGTGGGGGTGGAGTGAACAGGGCTTTGTGTAAAAATACACTTCCGTCACACAAAACCCTGTTCACTCACCCATACTGAACTCGGCAAAAGCTTTAAAAGCTTTTTTAGCGTCGTGATCCAAGCAAGACAAGATGAACCGAGAGCACGACATTTGGTGATAATGGTTATGTGTTCAAACGGGTGTTTTATAGCAATGTATCTTTCGACGTTCATCAAAACCAAATGAAAAAATGTTGCTCTACACAATATTGCAAGTACGATTGCGGATACACCTCTTATACGATACACAAATAGCTTGATTCTACAGCCTGAAGGCTCACCATTCCTACCGCAATTAAAAGCGGCAATCCTATTATTCCTGTACTGAGTCCGTCAGTCGCTGCTAGACATCCTAGAATGACGTTCGAGACGGTTTTAAGAATCTCAGCCATCTCCTAGCTGGCAGTGAGTGACAGAAGAGAAGGCCAAACGATTCAGGCTGCAAGACTGAGCTTAATTCAAGAAACTTCGACAAGTGTGTTTTACAAGAACAGCTATTTATCTCAGGCAGGGAAACAAAAACTACTCTTGTGAAATATAACTGTAAAGTGTAATTGAATTGTGCTTAAGGTTAAAATTGTAAAATGAAAATTTTCCTTTAACGACAGAGCGACTGATATTTGAAACTGAAATCACGTGATTTTTTTTTTCTTTTTGCTTTTTGTTTTTTTTTTTAGTTCTGTTAGTTGCATTGTTTGTCAGACCTAGAAGACTATAGAACCTAAAGACTAAGATGAGCTGACATACCTGAATTCTTTGTTCTTGAAGTAGAAATCAGCGAGAAGGTAAAATATTTCACTTATCACAGGTCTACATAGAGAGAAAATTTTAATTCAGCCATCCTGGATGCACAAGTTTTCATTTTAATTTAATAACTATTATCAACACGTAAAGCGTACCTTTTGATGCCTCTCAGCTGGTCAGGCAGCTTGGGAACTGGTTCATCCCCACCTTCAATGAACGACTGTACACTTTCAAAACTGATGGCTGTTGAAAGAAAGTGGAATTTTGTCATGAGGTCCTCGTTGATCGAAGGCCGCTTACCGCTAGTTAAGTCCGGCTTCCTGTCCAAACGCACTGTCCGGCTGTGTTAATTTTAAGTAATCACTTTAGATCGTCAAAACATCAAATTGTAGTTGAAAAGAATCTGCAGGAATGTGCTTTTAAGCATTCCGAGTTGATTTCTCATTTGTTGTTAACTCTAAGGGCATACCAGCAAATCATATATTATCATTCAGAGACTACTATTCATACCTTCAAGTTCATGCTGTGGGATAACCATAGTTATCCTCCGGAGAAGATTCTGCACCTATTAGGTACCAAGATATTTTCTTTGAGATAAAGCAAACCACTCTCTTAACCCTTAAATAAGGGCCTAAAAAATTAATCATCCTGACAATGCACGGTGTACAATTAGCCTGAGTTCTACGTAGAGCAACTCAGTGGGAAAGAGCAAACGAAAGAATCTTACCTCTGCAGTAATAGTGTTGGCCTTGCTGTCGAATGTAGGTGGTTCAGGAGGCTTGAAGTAATCAAACACTACAATCGAGTTACTCCGTGTCAAGGCTATCTAGGGAGACAAGAAAAAGAAGTTGTTTCTTAATGAAAATCCTCCTAAGGTCGCGCCTCGTTCCTCCAGTGGGATAAGGCGCCAGTTTGACTCGGGACCAACACTCGTGGTATTAAACACGAAGACGTACTATATGCATTTAAATGCAATTTAATGCGGTTAAATGCAATTTAACAAACTTAACAACAAAGAGCGGCGCAGATTGGCAGCACGGTTATCTTCAAAGAGTAGTAGCGGTCAGCGGTGCGTGGGGCGCATGCTCATGTGGTCCTTCAGTTACATGGCTGCACTTGTTGGAGATCTTGCAGGCCTTCTTGTGCTGCTTTTCGCTCAGTTGGCTTTCCCCTCCCCTCCCCTCCCTATTTTTCCACTGCTTGGCAGTGTCTTGTCTTGTCCAGACTCTGGACGCCGGCGTGGGGTCTCATGGCTGGGTTGAGGGGATTGCCGGCTATGGGAGTGTTACTCGATCCAGGGGCTGGCTGCCCGGCCTCCAGCGGAAGCCCTTGGACATCCCAGGCACCCCAGCCCCATTAAGCGATGCAGTTGTTAAACTCATCAAAAGCCTGAATTCGCTGATCGTCCTGCTCACCTGTGTAGAGTTGTGTTCCTGGAGACCACGAGCCTTTGTGAGAAACACACGTTTCAATGAGTCATTTTATTCAACTACAACAAACAGAGCAACACCACAAACGGAACAAACTAGTTGGCACTATGGAAAACCATTTCTCTGTGATAACTGTACGTTTGTACTGTTGGCGCAACGCGTGTCCCTGTGTATTTTTAGCCATTAGAGTATAGCATACACGATTTCCAAGCGTAGGCCACAAGTGACAAATTTCAAGTCACTCATCGCCAAGCCGGGAAGCCCCCTTTTTTTAATTTCTCTAATGGAGATTTTACGGCCGCCATTTTCTGGCTGTACCAGAAGCTTTCAAGCTTGTTTGTCTGTCGTAGAGGACACGATGTTATCGCCTGCTTAACTAAGACGTAAGTAGATGAGGCAAAATGAACATCACAGTGTCTTCTTACCTTAGCTTTTTTGGACGGGTGTCCATAAAGGCATAAGAAGCACTGCTCTAGATCACGGACCAGCTCCTACAGAAAATGAACTAAGATTCAGAGGATGGCAGTTGGGGGCCTCTACATGATTGCATTAGTAGAGACCTTAAGATCTACAACGGCGACGTCAACGACAACGACACAAAACAATGATATGATTGGTTAAAAGAGGAAAACTAATCGTGCTGCACACACAACACACACTGTAGTTCATATTTTTGCGGTACTCTGCATAGCGACGACGTGAAATCGCCAAATTTGTGGTTGTGACGACAATGTGTGCTGCATCAGAGAATCTTTTATTCTCTGTTTTCACTCGAAAACCGCTGGTATGAATTTATTTTTAGGATATTTCGTAGGATATTGTAAGTTAAACGGGGTGGAAAAATCGCTAAAAACAGAAAATTGTGCAAAGTTATATTTCGAGGTGACGTTTCCCTTGACGTCGCCGCCGCAGATCTTAAGGTCCCTAGTAATGTGGAAGGGGTGGGTAGTGGGAAGGTAACTCAGCAAAGTCCACAAAATACGTACAGTACAAAGATACAGAAACAAATAATAAACAGACCTCTCTGGCGGTGACAACTGGTTTTGCAAGCTCCCCTGTCAAGACCTCCACTTTAAGAAACAAAAACGCTCCTTCGTTATTACAACACCATCCACGTCTGAAAAGAAGATAATTATTGGGTTTTCAGTCAATAATGCAGACAGAACACAGATACGTTCACAAAAAAACTTATCATCGCCAGTCACAAAGATAGCTTAGCGTGGATTTTTGGGGGGACTATTCCAGAATAAGAACACACAAAATGGTCGGTTTACACGTTCTTTTGGCACTTATTCCGTTTTCGGACTGAAGGGAATAGTATTCCGTTCATTCTGCTTTCGATAGCAGAATGAACGGTTTACTCGGAATACACAGAAAACGCGATCTTTCGGGATTATTTTGGCGCGAAAATCGTGCGCGGCCGCCGAAACGTCAGTCTCAGTCGTGTCCAGACTATTCCGAGCGATAGTTCTCAGGTCACCTCTGCAAGAACCATTCCGTTTTCGGACTACGCGTTCCTTTGGAAAACCTTATTCCCAATATTCCGTTAATCCTAAACCGGAATACTAACAGGAAGAGACAGAATAGTCCCAAAAGAACGCACCCCTAGATTATTAGTGTCCGATTAAAAATAATTGCAACTCCAAGTCGTGACGAACACGCACACTGAAACTGCGTTCATCGTCGTGCTGCTTGGTTGTTTTGACGCTAGTGGTTTGCGGTAAAGGGCTAAGACCATTAAGCAAGCACCACTAAGCAAGGTTTTGCCGATTAACTAAAAGTGTTTGGCGACGTTTACGTTGATATGGTTAATGCTGCTTTTACTATCTTCCCACAGTATACTGTTGAATAAAGCCTAAATATCAACATCAATATTCACTCAGCATGCCCTTCTCTGTCACAGTACCTGCCAAGATGTTCATGCGCGGTACGCAAAAACTGCATTGACGGTGCCATGTTACTCGCAGGCATGTCACTGACAACACTGCCGCTGCTTGCATTGCTGTCTGTGTTCGCAGTCTCAGGGATTAAAATGTCAGCTGTGGGAGGCACAACTGGTGCGCACGTCCTGGAGGATTTCTCTGCTGTTTCTTCGTACTTCTCCTGGCTTTAAATATTGGAGAAAAACTCAACGCTAAGAATGAAACGAGTCAAGCAAAATACTGCTACCATTAATGCGCTATTTCTAAAGAAGTGGCAAGGCATTCAGCAGTTAAGCTCGGCAAAGGTTTTACACTGTCCAAAACTGTCACATATAATGTGAAATATTTCACAAATTTTGATCAGTCATCGATCGTCGCCACCTTCAATGTCCCGATATCATCATCATCGTCATTGTCATCGTCAACGTCATCGTCATCGTCATCGTCAACCTCATCCTCATCCTCATCGTCATCATCAGCGTCATCATCACCAAAAAAACGCCACCAGCCTCATCATCACTACCAATGACACCACGGCAACACTGACCAATGCAACTATATACGTCAATACACCATCAAAGTCAGATTGAATCTCACTGTACTTACTGTTTGATTATTCTGTAGAGTAGCACCCACGGTTTGGCAGTAGCCAGTGGCGGCTCAGAGCTGTTTTCAGAGGCATACATGGAAGCTTCCAGAACCTGCTTAGGAACAGTTATAAGAAAGGCTTATGCAAGGGTCAAAATACAATACTTACTGCGTTTAAAACCTGATTTCTCTGATATGTACACTCATCTGAAATACCTTCGACCTGTCTTATGGTAAGAACGATAAGTGTGTCGACCCCCCCACCC
>BLFK01000490.1:2380417-2390768 GCA_014634185.1 Astreopora myriophthalma
GCCAACGTATCTTCAGGGCCCAGTTGTTCAATAATCGATGTCAACTTCACCGTAGCCTAGGCCCATTGTAACCTATTCGTCATCTTAATTCCACCCCAACTATTCCCAGAAAAATTAGTCCGTGAAGTACTCAAAGCACTCAATTGCGTTGGGGCTCTCGACGGGACATAATTTTTGTTAACTACAGAATACTCTCATAGGCATAACTGCTAACAATGGATGCCGATGAACTGAAATCCTAGGTATAAATCGTCCATAAGGCAGGACCGGTTAAATACCGGTTTTGGTGCTTAACAATTCCTTATGAGTCCAATATCCAGCCTCGTTCCCGGGGTCTCTTGTAGAGGACGTGAAGAAGATTGACCTTGGGAACGCCATACTTAAAACCAAGGATGGTTAACCCGTATGTGAAGCAAATAACTGCACCTTGATAATGTTATGGGTGAGTCTGCTCAGTTTATCATGAGGAATTTTATCCAGCACATCACTGCACTCCAAAATACTCCTAAAAAGAATGATAATATTATAGGCAGTTATCACACTGTTTGAATTCTGGCACTACATTTCAAGTATCGCAACAGCATGTACTCGGTAATAGGTTTTCCTTCTTATTACCCCTGAGATCACTTGTAAGTCAAATCACAACATTTACATTAACAGCCGAGGGCTGTTACTTAATTAACAGCCGAGGGCTTTCAAAACTGGTGAGAAGGGAGAAAAGACCTCGCTAAATCATATTGCCTATAACATACATGAGCTCCTCCCAGGGGTTTTGGGGAACAAGGGAACATGACTAATTTAAACCGAGGAACAGGGGAAGAAAGACAAAACATCTCAGGGAACAAGCTCATACATTGCCTATGACATACACCGCACCGGTAACGCCTTATCTAGACAAGTAAGGATAACGTTTCAACACGTTAATTTACAAAGAAATTGAAAGAGTAGAGGGAACAGTTCTGACACCTTAAAAATATGGTTTAAGTTCACACGACTTCTAAACCTTTGCAACAAACTTTACCTGTCAATACACGCGAAGAGCCTGGAAAGAGTTGTAGACCAGGCCTCACAAGGACTCATTTGCGAAACGGCTTCGTTTAGAGCAACTTCAGAACACGTCAGGCATTGCTGGAAATACAAAATGTTAAATGACACCAGTATTTAGTTTCAGTCGCATTATTTAAAGCTGCTAATCAGCTAAAGAACTGATTTCTCGGCTTAACTACAGAATACAGGGCCACTTATTTCCATATCATTGAATAACAAAAGCTCCCATTGTTGTGTGTCTCGTTCTACAAAAGCTTCTAACTAATTTGCATGTGCTGGCCCTGTGTGGCCCTGTATTCTGTAGTTGCTCCGATTTCTCGAAAATGTTGGGGATAAGCCTTGTCAGACAAAACAAAATCTATTCACGAGATGTTTCTTCAAGTTGATCTCCCATTTTTTTCCCTTTGAATCTTTCAGTTTCTCTGACTTGGTCCATGATAAATATAATTTCAATTCTGCAGCCACAAAAGTTCCCATTCTCATAACTTCAACGACATTGCTAGGGATCTCTTATAAAGCAATGACAGTAGTAATATTATGATCTGTTAGGACAGTGCTATATCACCTCATACTCCTTGAGTTTTATAAGCGAGTCTTGGAGTAACAGCAGCTGTGCTGGTCTCTCAGGAATGGACATGCCAAGCTCACTGACCTAATGAAACAGTTTCACTGGTAAATTGATAGAAAATCAGTTCATGTTTGGACTTACACCTGTAGAGCAGGGAGAGGAGTGGGTTAGACCTTGGTATCAAACACTTAATCAGTTTCCTAGTGACCACTTTATTTCCAGAGTTCTTTTACAATGGATACAAAGGTTGTACTGACCTCCTCCTGTGTTTGCATGAAATAATAATTATTATTACGTTTGTACCTTTGTTTTGGGTTGAGGTTGGTAGAGTGTTGGCATCAACAATTGAACGACATCTTCATAAAGTCCTGATTCATACAGTCGATGGACCTGGAAAAGACAAAGGCATAAAACAATATTTCTCACTCTGAGGAAACGAACTAGGCAAGGGAATAAGGAAGGGTCGTTCAACAAAATACATGATGAGGAAAGAAATGGTGCACAAGAAAACAAAAGACCTACCAGCCTGGCTAATTAAAAGATCCCAAAAAAAGGCATTTTATCATCGAGGAATTAAGGAGGGCAGAGAAGAACAAATGATATCAAAGATAAAACAAGCAATGTACCTCTTCTAAAGACTGACATCTTTGCAGGGATTCCAGCTTCTTTTGAACTTGATCTGAAAACCGGAACACCAACAATAAGAATAAGTTGGAGTCTTAGTGGAGGAGCTGTAACATAAGATGCTGTCAGTGGTTTGAGCATTGGAAGTTTAATCTGAACATCAATGGTTTGAAGCCTCATCCATTTGTGATCTCGTGACAAGGGACTATCGTTTGCACCCAGATGCAGGTCTTTGAATGGATACTTTACATTGCTAAGGAAATTCCAGATATTGAAGAGGTGTATGCAGATCAAAACACAAAAAGGTAAACTCAAAGTAACCAGTCACTAAATAATTATTACAATAGAGCAGTTTTCAGATGAGTGTCGTAAAACCAATACCAAAGTAACTACTCCGACCAATCACAGCAGGTGTAAACAGCGCAATGAGCCAATCAAAATTCGTAGCAATTCCACCTTACTTGCTCAAAGCGCGGCAAAAATCGCGCGTGCAAGTCACGATTGGTTTTCGTTTTCCTTCTCATTGGTTGATAAACTGGCGCGAGATTTTTAAGCCAATCACAAAGCGTAGCAATCGCAATCGCGTAATTATTTTCGACAGTCATTTGAAAACCGCTCTAACATTGGATCATTATGTTATTATGCATACCCAGTGTAATAAGGTTGTCCACTTTACAATTCACCAGCTTGACAGTGGTAGGACCCTCTATTGAATTCACTTTTAGAGTAAGAAGCTTTGAACACTAAATACCAACCAAGGAAAACAAATAATAAAAAGATTTTAGTTACTGATTGGTTATTGACCTCTACTTCCTACAAATTAAGTTGCTGGACAATTGGACGGACGTGCAATTTATACACAAAATTTTCCGTAAATTGGTTTCTGGTGAGTTTCTGGTCCATGTTGTACACATTTGCTGTGTACTACAACTGTGTACATTACATTGAGCATTACTTTATAATGATGTTAAAGACATTAAAATCCAATTACCTCTGCTTTTTTTGTGTGTAACACTAGCCTACTATTTTTCTACTATGTCTCTGTAGATGAAAGTTCCAGATAAAAATGAACTGCAACTTGAAGAAACTAATTTTAGGCAACATCTTAACATCCTTCAGCTCTGTATTGAAAAAAAGCTACAACTCATCACCCTTTGGTATTCTTTTCTCTTGATATTCTAGGAACATTAAGGGTGCACACAATAGTTTACCCTGAATTTCAGAACAGTTCTTGCCTAGAGACTTAAAATTTCCTATGCCATAGCCAGTCAAATGATTCTTGTCAGTTACCCTGTCAAGGTACGTCATAGCATGATCCATTTGACCCTGTAACATTAAGTATCTCGCCCTCATCCAATTCACTGCAAATCAAAACAAATAAAAATCTATCAAACAACACTACCCAGGATTTGTACACTTTTTTGACATCTACGGTAAGTGATTCAAAAGTTCCAAAGACTTTTTACTTAAGTCAACAGACACCTATCACGTGAACAAATAAAGGAACAAATAAAGGAAAACCTAGTCTAAGAGCGCTTACCATTTGTCAGAACTGACCGGTCGGTTCGGACCGTGCGTAAATGGAACGCGTCAGTTCTGAGAACTGAGAGAACTGGTTCTGGCCGAACTGGCCCTGCTCTTGGAGTAGGGCCAGCCAGTTCTCTCGCTCCTGTGCGGCTACACGCATGAAATCCCTCCTAGCAGTCAAACCCCATCACACTTAACCCTTTAACACCCGATGGCCACTTTAGAGATTTTACTCTGTCTAACGCCAGACGATTTTACTCGTCACTGGGGTAGCCCTTGGGGCTGAAAGGGTTAATGTGCAGGTGGTGATGAAGTTTCCTTGACAGCCTCTGTCAATGTGGTTCCATACAAATTCAAGCATTTCTTAATGGCCAAAATGAATAAGCAGAGAGTTTCAATGGCTTTCAATGCCTTTTAAAGAAGTTTTGGCTCTCAAAATTCAAGGTTCTCAAAAGATTTGGTTCTCAAAATTCCAGAGTTTCTAAGGTATTCGATGTGCATATGAACTTAGCCTGCTCTGAACCTATAGACATAGTAGATTCTAATTTTTTTTTTCATGCATTCCCTTACCGCCTTATGATCCCGATTACCCTTTCTTCCAAAAAGCTCATTAAAATGCGATGAAGACATACAATGAAAGTATTCAAGACATCAGTACCTCTTATGGCCATTTCTAGAGTGAAGTCTCCATGGATACTCCGCACACAGCTTATGCGGTGAAGGTACTCCACATCAGTAGCGAGATACTGGCTTGACACTCCACTGACCCTTAGAGGAGACACAACTGAACCACCACTGCAACAACAACAAAAAACAGTGTTATGTGCATACATTGTACTTAAAAATGAAATTCAGGTAAAACAGTTTCAACCTACAATGTAGTTTGATTCTCAGTTTGCTATTTTTCCTAACTCTAAACTTTGATAATAATTATTATTACTTATGATTACACAATCAGGCTAAGGAGACAAAGCAAATTTACTTCTGTTGATATTTCTTTTTCAATTCCAACTTAAATTCACATTCTTGATATTGAAACAAAACGAAAACATTCAATTATTAGACGACTACATCCAGCAGTACTGTTTCCTACAAACGCTTATCGAAAATTTACAAGTACCGGTATGCTAAGGATAAAATTAAGCAAGAAACTAACCCACGGGGAGAGCTGGCAGGAGAGAGGCTGGATGAGGACTTTGACTTAGCGGTTAGCAGTTTGTCTAGAGTAAGTTCACTGGCCACAAGTACAAGCTGAGGACAAAATGAAATGATATAGGATTTTATAGTGCATTTTCTATATGGTATATTCATATGTACTTTACAACACTTTGTGGAGGACTTGGCCAGACTACTTTTTATGGCAGTTAACAATCTCATATTTAAGTAACCAGTAGAATTCATAGGTGTCCCCAGAACAGAATAAGTGATGGATCATCACCCCAGGACTACATTCCCAACTCTTCTCAAACAGTGTGTTGGTTCTCTTAACGTCCCACACAAGTGTTGTGAGACAGGGCCTATGGTTCGTCATCATTATCCGTGAAGACTAGAAAGTCTAACCCTTTTCAGAGGTCATTACAAAGGCAGCACTTTCTCCTCAGTTATTTTAAGACCCTAAGTGTTGGTCCGGCCGGGATCCAAACCCACGACCTTCTGCTCAGCAGACTGGTACCTTATCCCATTGTGCTAACCAGGCAGCGGACAAAAGAACAACAACAACAACAACAGCAACAAAACAAACATTAAAATAAACTTGGCATCAACGAGCAGTTTGTGGTTGTAACAAATTGTTCCAAATTTACTCAAACTAGTGAAACATACATGTACCTTTGCCATTCGTTTCCTATACAACTCATCCTGGTCATCACTGTCAAGGTAAATGGAAAAAGGAACAATGCATGTCATCACCTTGCCATGTACTATACGTCATTTGAATGTCTAATTGACACAACTGAACTAAAAGGTTTTTAATTAATTCATTACCAAGGGGACCCCTCTTTCAATGGATTTTATACTCACAAAAATTCTGATGGAAGAATAACATGTTTCCTCATTCTTTGGTAGACTTTTAAGAAGACATCTGCTAAGGCAGATGGCCTAAAAACATCAAAGTATTGGTTATAGAAACAGTATACAGTCATGTATGTAAATGCAATATCAGTATTAAGCCACAGAATAAGAGGACACATGGACATTGCATGATCAATCAATACAATCAATACACAGTTTCCACAGACACCCCAGCCGGCATCATTGCCAATCAGTGACAGACTACATTATTATATCAGTCCTTCAGTCAGTCAGCCAGCCAGCCAGCCATTAGTCACTTCATAACTTTGTCAACCCACTGGCGAGTGGAAATTTGGTTCAATAAGCCTCACAAGCATCACTTTTTAAGCCATCTACTTTTCTGAAGATCATTCATCAGTCAGCCAGTTAGTCAGTCACGGCAACTATAACAGTTGAACTCACCATTTCTTATTGTTTTGAGCAGCAAGGCAAATTCCATACTGATTCATCAAGTCAATGATTCCACTGTTGAATGAAATAAGAAAAACAAGGAAGCCCAAACACAGTTTGTAGATGATAACTTCATCCAGGTAACATTAAATTAAAAGTATGAAATGTGCTCACACAAGGGGTACCCCAACGGTGACTAAATCGTCTGCCGTTAGCGAGAGTAAAACCTATAAGTGGCCCTCTTGGGCATTAAAGGGTTAAAATTCATCAAACTTCAAACCTGGATTTGCAAGTATTCTGAAACATTTTTGTTTTTAACTCACCCATTTTCCATCTGTTCTTTGACAAAAGTTAGGATGTCAAGAGTTTCAGCTTCACCTGAGATGACTTCATCATAAGTATTTCTATCTACTGGGCAAAAGAAATTCAAGAAAATTAAAAAACAACAACAACAACAACAACTCATTACTAGATGGAATAAAAATCTTAGAATTTTGAAAAAATTCGTAGAATTTTTTTTTTTAAACAAAAATCATAGAACTTTCAAAACATTGTATTTGTGTCAGATACAATTGATCATGACAAATTATTGGTCAAGTAAAGCAAAAACAGGACCACAGAACAAATTATGTTGAAAACAAATCTTGCCAAAGTGATACGAAATTGAATGAATCATAAAATAACCAAGATAAGATTAGTCAAGAATCAATGTTTAATGATCGACTTGGTATTAGCACACATAACTATGCTGGCATAGATGAAAACCCAACAAAATCGTGTCTTGTTTCCTCACCACTGAAAGCACCTTCACCAGATTTGCCATCAGCCATCACTGACTGGCCATTCCTATCAAATGCAGAATGATCCAAGTTTAGAGTGATTTTCCATCCCAGGGTCAGGTAATCTCTCAGTTACCTCATCAGGGCAGCAAATAATTTGTCCTTCTTGCCAACATCAACAACCTTGCCATGCTTTACATGTAGATTTACCCACCTACCCATAGGCTGATTTTCTTGCACAAAAATTAAAAAAATTTCAAGACCATAAAACATATTATATTTTGCCTTTTCTCACTGAAATTCCACTTTTAATATCCTGTAAAACTTAGCAAAACTAGCAGTCATTTGACCCACGATCAAGCTAGTGAGAGGCAGGGATCTATTCTTCATTCTACATCACAAACGGCTTAACAAAAATATTGCAAAAGTCCTTTCAAAACTGGAATGTAAAGTAGTTTGTGACATGAAATGAAGAACAGGCCCATGCCTGTCACTAGCTTGTTTGTGGGCCAAATGATTGCAAGTGTCGTTGACTTAACGTAACTTGTGCAGCCTATTAAAAGTGAAATCTCGACGAGAAAAGCCAAAATATCTGTTTCTTGGTCTTTTAATTTCACTTTTGCATAGGAAAATATTTCAAGAGGTTGGTAGTGACATGCAGAGTCCAAAAGTGGATCACGCATGAGGAAATACTTGCACAGATGAATCCTTGAATCCAGGAATGATAACTTTAAAGCCTTGTACTGTACCTTTGACTTAGCTGTGATATGTCAGACAAGCTATCTTGGCTACTGTCATCATCTATACTCACTGTGGGTCTAACAAATAATGATCATTCCAGATCAGGCAGCGCACACAATGCTGATAATACACATATAAAGGGACAGCTAATTAGAAACTTTATATTGCAATTCAATTTTCCACTGTAGTCATCTCTTTCGAAAATTGCTTCAATAACACAATTGAAGGGCTCTGGGCAAAAATGTTGTAGGTTACTTGTTGGACATTTTTTCATTTTTGCTCAAAAGTAGCTGATTTTTTCGCATATGACCTAACATTATAGAGAAAATAAGTGCATAATATTGTTTTTGGTTGGTCTGTTTTTGGTTTTCTAGAATTAACGCATGTAAAGAGGTCTGTTTTTCACGGCAGCAGCATTTTTTGATGGTTCACCCCAACAGCCTGAATTGCCAATTAGGTCACTGGCAAAGTAATGAGCACATTGAAGCAGTACAAAGACAATTTATCTTTCAGGATTCTAAATAATAGACGATTCCTCAGTGTGAATGTGTAGCATGGTGGCACAGTCAATTTAGTTGACTGTCCCTCACACTAAAACCTTTTGTGCCCATCAGTTCAAATCCAACATTTCACAAACAAGCATGTTTTTTTTCCTTCCCCTTCACTCACTTTTCTTTAATAATGAAGACCTGTTGTGGTGAGAATGATATAACATAAACACCAACCTGAATAGCAAAGGAAGAAAGGAAGAAACCAGTTCTTTGTAGTTCACTTCTTCCTCTTTCTTTTTGTTTGTTCTGACCTGAAATAGGGAGAACATGATCTTCTCATTTTGGGTTAGACAGGTGAATTGAAGCAGTTGTCATCATGTACAAGAAAAGACCAACATAAACTGGTCAATATACCTGTACTTACAGATATTCTAAGGCATGACTACAGATTTGAACCGGAATTAGCCAAAACTGTCATGAAAATATGACATGGCATGAAAACAGTACCTTTTTAACATACTCCCACATGACATGATGCCATAGAATGGTTTTGCAACTCTTCACATTTTAATCGGCAAATCAGTAGTAGTGACTGTAAAATGCTATGTGGATCAATGAGCGCAAACTCCAGTTGACTGGTCTTGTTTTCTATCATTAGGAATCAACCCACAAAGCTAACTCATTCATTATGCTTTGACTGCAATATTCTGAAAACTACACTGTAACCTTTTTAGGAAGGAAAAAAATAATTTATAGTGTGTATTTGCATGCCAGTATTTTAAAGCTCATCTATCAAGCCCATCCATACCCGAGCTGAACGCCTCTTTGGAAGAAAGTCACTTTCTATTGTGCTTGGTGGAGGCTTCTTTCTCTTTGCTCCCTTCTTGCTCTTTTCATCACTGTCCCCTGAAATTAGCAAATTCAACAAATAAACAGCCCAGTCACTGAGATAAGAAAAGAAAACCAGCACATGTATAAGCGAGAACCTGAAGGATAAGCAGTGTTTGGCATTTCGGATATCAATAGGTGTCATCATTTACTGTGATTTCAACAGGATTTCACCCAAAGATAAAGTTGGTTGAGAATTTGAAAACATCAATGCAAAGTCTTGTTCACAGTAATTCAATTTGCCTTGTGTCCAGTCCTTATAGGCAATATTAAACCACTGAACTTGACAAATCAGATGTAAACAAAGCCACGAGAATCCAAAACCACGTATTAGTGGCATTCTCCAAAATTCACAGGCTCTGCTTCTGCATCCCCCACCTCACCCCGCTGGTCAAGTTGGTTTAACCACATACCTACGGTGCTTTTATTCCAATATGCCCCTGCATTGTAACATAGTACCATATGGCGTGGAGTGCAAAAGTGTAAACAAGCTGACCTGTTTGAACATTCTTGTAGACTGCAAAACCTTCAGTGGAAAAGCTAGAACTGGAATAATCTGGTACTTTAACAACCGAAGCCCTATAGGACATGGAGATGTCTGAAAGACAAAAAGGCCAATAACTAATATTAAAGAACCCTCAAAACCAAAAAGCTCCACACAGGAATTACCTATTTTATTAATTACCTGGGGTGACAATAGCTTTGTAGTATCCTTCCAAATCAACTCTGTGGCCAAGAGGCTGTAAAAAGATGGTGCAAAACAATTCAACTGCAATGTTGACCTCATAAAAATTAATGTATAAACATGCCAAACTGTCATGGTATTTTATGAATCCCTGAACCCTTCCTGCCACCTGTGAAAACCGTATTGCACAGAGAAATTAAAGGAGGTCAAATGCTCTGCACATCCTACCTTACAAACATACAGCTGTATAATACTAAATTCTTCTTCTCAGCTCACCTGGGGATTATCCTGTGATGTGAGATGATCATAGAGAGCAATAAAGCATTCACCAAGGCTTGCCCACCTTGAAGAAAGACAATAACAAATTCAAACAAAATTGAGTCACCATAATCAGAGTAACAGGATTGACCACGTGCCATCAAGGACAAACAAAAGATCCTGGGATGAATAATACAATGTGTTCCGTGAAGTGCTTTGTTCTGGCACAGGGAATCGCACATTCTGTTTTACATGCTCAATTCTTTGTTCCCCCCCCCCCCCC
>BLFK01000490.1:2395074-2427174 GCA_014634185.1 Astreopora myriophthalma
TTTAACTTCTGTTACCTCTTTAACCAATGCAGAATTCAACAGTTGATTATAAGCTTCTTCTGATGGTGCATATTCACCTTTCTGTTGCAAGGCGAGACCTTTATTGTAAAGTTCTAAGGCCTCAGACTCCTGTTTGGTAAATGAACTTTCAGTCAGACACAAAAAGACTTACACATTTTCTAGAGACCATCAGAAGGACCATGCGGCCCAAATAGCCACAGCTTCAAGCTAGAGGTGGTCACCGGAGTTTCTTGTTTGTTCATACCTTAGCTTGCTTGACACTTTCCTGGGTGGGTTCTGGCTCACTTTCCTCACTGGAGTCATCATTTAATGCACACAGTCGAATCTTAAAATGTGTAAAAACAAAACTTTCAGAATAGCAAACAGAGTAAAATAAGCCTCTCGAAAGCTTGCGTTGCAAAATGTGGTGGCATGCAAACCTGTCGTTAACTGAAACGAACATCTGAAACCTACCATAATCTTAAGTTTTTATAATGACAAGAGTCTCAAACACACTACATATATAAGTTTAAAAATGAGATTATTCTTTGCATAAAACTACGCTACAAACAAGCCGCCATCTTGAATGCATGTCGTTCCAGGCTCTTCGCACACTTCAAAATTAAGATGGCGGATCATCGCGGGGATTTTGAAAACTTGGGGCTCTAGTACATGTACAGTTGCATCAAATAGACCCATTTAGATCATGCTCTTTCCTTGAAAGTTGAGTGCTATGTCTAGACTCACACAACAAAGTGGTGATGACAATCGCTACATTCTTGTGGCCAAGTTGGACAACGCTCGTAATCTTCATAACATCCTGAAAGCGGTTCATTTTAAAGAGGTAGTTGGCTAAATTATAGAATGCAGGGCCACATATTTCCATATCACTGAATCGCAATAGTGCCTACTGTTATGTGCTTTGTTCTTCAAGAGCTAATTTGCATGCGGGTGGCCCTGTATTCTGTAGTAGCCCCAGGTAGTTTTACAATTTCTTTTAAGTATGGTCAGGATGGATGGTCATCCTGTTTAAGGCTTGAAATTGTTCCTCATCGTCATCATCATCATCATCGTCGTCGTCATCGTCATCACCAGAATCAACAACCTTATCACTGTCAAAAATCATGATCATTATACCATCAAGAGTGAAAATTGCACCCTGTGATAGCAGAGAGATTAAACATTCTTAAGGACATTTATTCTTATTAATGTCAGTCAGCCACCTGTTTTGTGAGCAGCAATGGCCTCAAGTTCACAGTGGAAGATGCGAAGTGTGTGCAGGCCAATGCATTCGTGCAATGTGGTATCTTCCAGGACTTCACTTTCAAAGAGGAGAGTGCCACCTTTAGGATAAATCTGAACGTTCTCTTGGTAAAGAAATTGAGCATTCTTACATACACAGATAAGAGGCTTTCCAAGGGGTTTTGCCGACAGGCAACGTGACCTCAAAATGTGGCCATCTTTGTCCAAAACACTGACAGAAAAAGGGCGAAATTTTGTTGTCAGTGACAGTAACGAAATACAACAGCAACACTGTCCATAACAAAACTGCTAACAGGCTGGCTCTAAAACAAGCGACAAAGTGACACCAAAACCCCCCTTGGAAGATCTCAAGTAACACCTGTACATGTATGGTGCACAATCAATTCATGAATTGATAGTTTTACCATGGGATCCTTGAGCTTGAGTTATAATAAATTATTTGAGATGTGATCATCACAGTTAATGACACAACTTAAGCAGTTGCAAAGAAGCCTGAAGAAAACTCCAGGCTTGAACAGGACTCAAACTCACGACTGTGCGATTGCACTGCACGCTGCTCTACCAATTGCAATGAAGCTATCAAGCCAGGCTGGAGCTGGTCACTTAAGCTGTGATCGCACCTCAGATCAGATACTCAATTCATATTCTCCATCATACAGTTAGAATAAATGTTTTTTTTTTTTTTCAATTTCTAGGAATGCCTGAATATTTTTGGCTCCTCCAAAGATACTGGAAATTTCACTGCACTGAAGATGTGTTATGCCGGTTATGGCTCTCCATTGATTCTCATGTAAATACCACATCCCACAGTATGAGTACCAATCACTGTGCATTGTGCATTCTGAATGGGAACAAAAGAATCAAGAATTAAATAAAGAGAAACATAATTTTGTTATATTTAATGGTCAAACTGAGCCATCTTTGGCTTATGATGTGTGAAATCAGCATTCAACTGATATCCGATATTGTTTCATCACCTCTGCCACTCCCCCACCTCCCCTCAAAAATCCTGGATCCTCCACTCAGACCACCATCATCCCTTTTGTCACATTTTCAGGTTGGAGGAAGGAGGTGTACTCACTGACTGCAGTATACAAACTCAAGAACCTGACGAAACATTAGACTTTGATTTCAGCAGTGCTGAGGTTCTGAACAAGATTATCATGAAAGTAAGACTCAGAAAACCCTGCCCTATTGCAATCACTTTGTTTTTTATAGTTTTTGTTGAGCAAAGAAAGAGCTCCACTAAAGTTAACGTATGACACAACCTACTTTATTGGATGCCAAAGGAAAATGGATAAAAAAGGTATGGTAACATCACACTGGGTAATTCACACACCTTCCAGCAGAAACTCCCCAATGTGGTCACAGCTCAAACTCCTTGTCATGTTTTCTTCTAATAAATGGCATTTTTTACTGATAGATAAATAAACTCTGTGAGTACCAAACTTTCAGGTGACTTATGTACTTATCCTTGGTAAAAATAAAGATCTCTAAAGATCTTTGAGGACCTTAGTAAAAGATCTTAGTCAGATGTTAGTAAAGATGCTCACAATTCTTGCCAAGATCTTTGAAGATCTTCAAGGATCCTTTGTAGATCTTTCCAAAATCCTCATGCTAATTTCACTAGGATCTTGGCAAGATCTTCACAATATCCTTAGGTCCATAGGACCTTTGCAATTAATGTCAATTTGGATCTTTTGATGGGCCTTCAAATATCTGCAAAGATCAAAAGCACTGTCAAAGATCCTGTTAGTTTTTTACGCAGGATGGGAGGTAGTAAAAAATGCCTGCTTTTCATATTGCAGTCAGAATGTTTAAAGGAAGCATTCAGTGAGTTGGATATGACCAGTGAAGTGCTCCAGATCCTCATGTCACCAGACAACCCATATTTTAGACTCTCAACATTTGGCCATGCGGGCAGCACACACGTAAGATTTCTCTCACTATTCATTTTATAGTGGACTAATAGTGACCTACTAAGTTTTTCTTAGTGTCATCAACAGAAACTACTGAACAATAAACATCAAAGCTTTATTTTGATATCAATTGCAGTCAGATTTTCCAAAAGATTCAGACATGGTGGAATCATTTGAGTGTCAGCAAACACAGACAAACAGGTACAGTGTATTTTGCAGTGTTTGATCTTGTGTAGTTGTGCAACCTCTTCCAGTAGATAAGGCCTTGTGTGGATGGCTACTGTCAAGACTAACTTATGTGTGGACATACAGCTAGCTGACCTTTATTAATGAAATGGCAAGTGTTGCACGTAATGATGCCTTATGATAAAGTACTGCAGAAAGACCCAAGGAATCCTTTTAGTAGTGTCCGATATTCATTTGATTCTTCCATGGTGTTGATAATTTTTATAACTCCTACTTCAGGTATAAAATTAGCCTTCTCAAACCATCTACTAAAGCCCTACAACTTTCAAGCAAAATATCCGTCAGGATGGACAACAGAGGATTTCTCTCATTGCAATATATGATCATTAATGAAGATGGACAAGTCTGCTTTGTGGAGTACCTGGTTAGTACAGTGTACCTAACCCTGATGTCTATGAGCACTTGGTTTTATTGCATGCATTGGTCATTTATTTCCAAACACACCAACGAATCAGATTCAAGGTCTCACTGATAGAGATTGTGGTGTCCTCACCTTCTTAAGTAGGAGTTCTTCATTCCATGGAATACTTGATGTTTACAAAATTATAGTTGAAAGTGAAGAATGATCATCGCAGTTAATTTTCCAATTTAAGCAATTGAAAAGGAAAGGAGAAGCCTTTTTTTTTTTTTTTTCAGGCTTCTCCTTTCCAATTGCTTAAATTGGAAAATTAACTGCGATGATCATTCTTCACTTTCATCTACAACCGCAGTTCACATATGAATTATTTCATATATACTTCACAAAATTATAGTTGTTCATGTTTACGCAATGATTATCGGTAGGACTTGAAGACCCTGGGGTGTCTATCATAAAGAACTCACGTTATTAGCCTTCACTTACAAACACATTGCCACATTCAGATCTGTTGAAGCATAGTTGCCAATGCAATTTTCGTCTGCAAACCCCGTCTCAATATTATTTCCTTTCTTTATTTGCATCCCACTAGTGTGCTCCCGATGAAGAAGTTGACGAAGATGATGGTGATGAGGATCTTAACTGACGACAGCAGGAACAGCACCCATACAAGCACTGATTTATTTGTTGTTATCAACTAAAGGAGACCTGGAAGTACTACTTCATCTTTCAAGAGTGTGCAAAATATAACTGTGTTGCTGTACAAAATGGGTGGTGAAATACTCTGAAAGTTACAAACAAACTAAGCACAAACAATGTACAATAATTATTATTTAGGCATTTAAGGTTGCTGTTCTGTTCAGAAGATGGAAAAGGAATGCACTGACATGCAACTCTGATACTGGCAATGCCATTGTTTTTTATTAGGGAGCTTAAGAAAAGACATTTGTTAGCAATGGGCAGCAAGCACAAGTGGTTTTACTCATTCCTGGGCAACTCTTGAAGAAATTGTCTCCATGATAGCATTAAGGCAGGTCAAAAGGCCAAATGCTTCATTTCAGGTTCCTGTCCCTCACTCAAAACCTCATTTACTCAAGTTCCCTCTTTATTAAACCTGTTGTTTTCCTGTGTTCAGATTGCCTTTGTTTACTACATGTAAGAGTAGTGCTGCATCATATCAATACACATACAATAAAGAATTAATTTATTGTTTAAAATTGGTGCCTCTCCATAAGTGAACATGTGACTTGTCTGGTTAAAAGCTGTCACACTATCACAAATTATGCAAATAAAATAAATTTTCCATGATCCTCGTTTTAAAAGGGAGACACTTCTATTGTTTTGTCATGTTTCTGTGTTATTAATAAAACAGTACAATGTACATGTCAGAACGTCCTAACTATGCTTCTTAACTGCATTGCAATGTAGAAAATCCTCTCTGTTTGTACCACCTACATATACATAATGATAAAAAATGTAATTACCAATTACAGTGTAACTGATAACAAGAATATGAGGTTTCCAAACACTTCAAAATAGAGTTCAAGTATAAAATAGAACCCTTGAACATGAAATAACATCAATGCAGGTCTAACTGGAAAACAAACTTTAAGTATCTCACCTCGAGGCCAACCATATTTACTTTTTTACAATTATTATGTATGCATTGATTCATAATTTATTACTCCAAAAAAGCACCTGGGAAGATTTTGAAACATTTCAAAATTGAGATAAGCAATTAAATAGGTTGTCTCTGATGCAGGCCATTTTGCTTGCCACATAATCCTCTCCAAAGATAGGGGAAGACGGAATTGAATGTTGGGCTGAGGTAATAATGTTTGTTTATTTTAGTCTATTAATTAAAAGGAGAGGAAAATAACAACATTCATTCTTCCAACAATATGAGATTGTGGAATTGAAATGATCATTAGCTACCAAAATTTCCACCCATTAGTTCAGTCTCTAAAAAAGCAGTGAATTTCTTCTTAGGTGTATACCACCACTTGAAGACATTAAAATTAAGAGTGTCCTCATATGAGCCCAGAAACAGGAAAGTAACTGGAACAAATCTTGTCCTCAGCTGTTCACACAGGAAATTTCAGCCCAATTATCATGATGAAAAACTGCCAAAGCCAGAACAAAGAACTAGAAATACCCACAAGGCATGTGTAGTTGGAAAAAATTAGCCCAGTAACCGGGTTGATGAGTTTATCTGGAAACTTTTCCACCACTGCTACCGAGATCTCAGCTTCTTTGCACAGGATTAATATTTTAGTTGCGAGACAAGATGTTGAAAACCAAGCCAGCCCAGCCCAACTGGGTTCATATGAAGAGGCCTTAATTTGAAACAATTTGGAATGATTTGCTATCAAACGAGCTGACTATTTTGTTCTTCAACTGGGAGAACAGAGTGAACATCCACTGGAACAGTTATCGTGTCTCTGGCAGGTGAGATAGGAGTGACTGGATCAACTCCTATGAGCTTATCGTCTTCACTGTAATAATCTTCATCACTGTCCCTCGCCTGGGTTTCAACAGGTGCAGGAGGAAAGTGTTCTGCTGCCACTGATCCTAACAGCGAGCTTTCATCATCATGTGTTCTTGTGATTTCCTCAGCTTTCTCACGATCTTTTATCAGATACACACCACACATGATGAAACAGAAACCACCCAGCACAGAAATGAAAGCATTCATCAAAAGGGAATACTCCAAGCTGCTTACTTTAGCGTGCTCACTATCGTCTGACCCTCTTATTATATCAGAGATCTTTGAAAACAAAAAACACCACAGTTTATAGTCACATCACACAGGCTTAAGAATCAGTCTTGAGTAATAATTGTGTTGTAAACCTTGAGTCAGTCACAATAGATACTGAAAAAGAAAATGAACCAATTTTGAAGTGGAATTAATAAGTATGGTGCTACAATGTATGTGATTGTAAGCATTAGAGAACACATGCAAGTGGGAAGTTACCGTGACCTTGTTAGGGGTTTGCTTCTTATTGGTTGAGACAGTGAATTGAACTTTTGGGGGCCAATCACCAAACAAAAATGCAAAACCAAAGCAGTCACATACACTGTAACTACTCCTTCCAACCCCTTGAGAGGTTCACTAATATCACTAAACCTTCAGTTCGAGATAAATATTAGAAAGACCTGTCAGAACATGCTTGTCTTCTTTTTGTGGCATTTGCTTGATTATATCAGGGCTGGATCCATTTAAGCCTAAAATTGTTCTGTCACCTCAGCCACTGCCCTTCAAAAATTCTGGATCCAAAAATTTTGAAAACCAATGTTACCAGGCTCTTGGACTTCTTACCTCACCAACAAGCCATGGACTACCTGCATCCCCCAGCAGATGAGCAAAAAGAATCTGAACAGCCTCAGCAGTAGAACGACGTGCAGGAATGATGACATACTGAAAACAATAATGGCTGTATTTTATTGGAGCCTATAATAGGATATAATGTTCCACCTAATGTCCCACATGTAAGATTTTATGATGAGTGGGACTCTAAAAATGCTAGGGGGTATAGGATGGCCTTTCCAAAAATCATGATGACAAGTCTTGCAAAATATGTCTTTAGTCTCCAATGCTCAAAATTTGAAATTAATCTCTTGGAATCTTGGGCTTGCCAGAAGAGGCTCTTGGGGTTTGGAAAGATCAGTTTTTTTTCAATGTTCTTAACTCCTACACTAGAGTAGCTAGGCATGCACCTTGGATCTCACACAAGATCATATACCATTTAAAAAAAAAAACTTTTGGCAGAAAAAAGTGTGGGTCTTCCAACTCCAGTGTATCCAATGCCTTTTGCCAGTTGCAGCAGCACATTAAGAATTGGATTAGCGCTAACTGTAAGGCCAGTGTTGCATATTGTATCAGATACTGATAAGAACCCCCAAGCACTTCTGGTCCTTCTTTAAGACTAAAACTAGATGTACATGTAATTATTTTTCTGACACTCTGCTTCTGGAGAATGATACTGAAGTACCTTCTGCCAACCCAAGAGCTTTGACTTTTTGTAACCATTTACATTCTCTTTTTACTGATCATACTCAAAAGTCAGCTGAAAGCCCTCTTTTGCCATAGGCTGCAAAATGTCTTTCTTTGATGTGGATCACAACTGTACTTGAACATAATTTGCCCACAGTGCTGCCCCCCCCCCCCCAATCTCCATTTTGTCTGTTATTGCTAGTCTCTTCCTCTTCCTTTGTTGTGTTCATGTCTGCACTAATTATTCAGTTTCCCTTTTCTTTAATTTCCCTTTTCTTTAATTTTGTATTTTCTGTACTCAGCTATGTATATCCACTGTTTGTTATTTGTATTTAAGAAAATGGTTTGAACCCACACAGGTTGTCGAAATGTCAGTCACTAACAACAGTCCTTCTCAGGACTCCAGTCACCCAAATGATCTTTTTCAATCGAGGTTGTTGTATTGTTCGCTGATACAGTCCCCAACTGATGGAGGACCCATGTCCTATTGTTGTTCCTCCATGGGCTTTGCCCCTTGATGTATAAATAAAATCGTAACTAGATTTTGTCTGCCTTAAAATTCCACATTTTGCAGTGTAATTGTGGGATGATTAATTTAGCCCCCTGGTATCATGCAAGTGTGAAAGTCCCAATTAAAAGCTCCATCTCCGTTGTGACCAAAAACTAAACAACACATAATGTAGTGCTGGGTAGTGTTTGGAGGTGTTGATTGCATCCTGTGAATTTCATCTGCGCGTGCAAGTATTCAGGTAGGTGTTTATGTAAATCACGTAGTATAAGAGCAAGTGAATGTTGTAATAAAGTGGCCTGTTACATTGTGAATGCAGCGGTTCTACACATAATGCAGTAGAACTACTGATGTCTCCGCTGCCCTATATAAGCTACCAGTTATAATTTTTCTTTTCTTAGGTCTTTTTCACATGTTTCCTTGGACTCCAATCTGCTTCAACTGCCAGAGCCTTGGTATTGGGTTTTAAAGAAGGGTCTTGTGGTCTCACAAACCCAAAAATTAATGCTACTGTATCTATCCTGTTACTGAAAGCAGCAGACAATCAGTACATCACAGATCTCTCAAAGAAAATAACATACATGAAACTGAGTAAAGAACTGAAGACAGTCAACAAGACAATGGCCTTCCCAGGCAGTAGACATTGCAAGTAAAATAATGGACTGGCAAAGTCAAAGTGAAATGTTAGCCTTACCAAAACCATGTCACCAACAGGAGCCCAGTTCATGAACAGCAGCACCTCTCCAAAGAACACAAGGGCCTGTCAATAAAACCAAACAATCTTTAAAAACTATTTAAATGCAATATTACTAACAGGTATTATAAGTTAAAACACAATGCCAATATTTTGGAGGGTAGGTGCCGTAAAGGTAGCAAGGGAGGAGACAGCACTCTCCTCAGCAGCAAGGAGGTCTCCATGGCAACCGAGCCACAGTCCACCTCCCAGGCACCTGTCAACAAATCACTGAGAGAAAACCAGTGTGTGGAGTATATATACTTACCCCAAAATATGGGAGGGAGGGAGGGAGGGTAAAGAAACAACCAAGCGAAAAAGCAACACAAGCCAAAGAACATGGCGATGCCCTGCAAACCTCCCTAAAATCCCCCAAGTATCCTAGGCAACACCCCTGCATTGGCTTGGTTTTAACTTTGCCTAAATTATATTTAGCCTCATTAACATCTCAAAATGTCTTGCCATGTACCCTCCTAATTATTTATTAAGTAAGGTTCACTGTTGCACATTTAATGATGAGGTTGTTACTTGTTATTCACACACAGTTTTACATTCCCAACAAAATCATACTGTAATCAATCAGTCACATTCTTCAACCAGGGTAGCCAAAAAGTTCCTTTTTTACAACATAGTTCCCAATACAGTATCTAGCGCAAAGAAATTTTACGCCTTTCCTTATTTTTCATTTACATTATGTGTGGAGTACATTACACAGTGGCTGTAGTACAATGAACAATAACTGAAGGGCTCCAGGCAAAAAAGTCCTAATTTTTATGTCATCTTGCGAAATCACAGACAATTTCCACCAAATCAACTGCACTTTAATTATGGGGTGGACATTCCCATGCTATATACTCAAAATTAGGGCAATGTAGTGATTTATTTTGTTCACATCACTCAGGATGTGTAATTCCGTAACTTATTTGCCATGTATTGCGTGAAATTTGGCCAAAACTTCGCAAAATTCCAAACACACTAAAAAAGTCACTATGAGCCCTTCAATTAAGTTCTGTCTTGATCATTCTTTAAAGACATTACAACCATCCATAATTTTACAAGGTACAGAACGGAATGTTTGTACATACATATGTGACTGTGATGTTCACTGGTGCTAAAACCAGACAGCCATAGAGAAAAGGTGCTGATCCAATTAATGAAACAGCACATACGATGGCATCTGCTTTTCTGTTTCTAACTCTGTATCTCCATGCTATCTCGGCACCAAGCCATACACCCACTATACCAGCTGCACAGGTGATGCCACCAACCTTTAAACTAACACTTAAATAAATAGAGAAAACAGCATAAGTATGATGATGTTATACAGCTGTAGATCAAAATGAAATTCAGGTTAACAACTGCATATGCTTAGTGGAGGTTGGGTGCCTGGAATATCCAGAGCTTCCACTCTTGACATCCGCCCTCCTACAGTGTACATTGAATAACACCCCCATGCATAAAATTATGGCTGGTACAACCATCAGCCCCCATGCAAGAGAGCAGGGGAAAGGGAGGGCAGAATGTTGAAAGAAAATGGCCAGTTGTCAAGGGGATGGAGTTTACAATAACTACAATTTCAAAAAACAATTTCTTCAAAATATTCATTTGAAACATGCACAAGTTCCATGGATTTGCAATTACTGTATATACATGTAATAACCAGACTAACCACTTAGGAGGTTAGAAGAATACTCAAAGAATTTGTTACACATTTGCTTGCAGCCCATGATTTACAAATTCTTCTCATATTTTTCCAACATCCCATGTTCTTTATCAGTCTACAAACCACAGAAATGTGTGGTCTAAATGTATTGCTTCACAAATATTTTTGAATGGACCTTCTGTCATCTGCCAAAGTGTGAAAAAAACAAAAAAACAAAAACAAAAACAAAACAAAAACAAAAAAACAAGCAGACCGTTTCAATTTCTGAATAGTACCATACATGTAACTCCTTGAGATCAGAGCTGGTTTCATTCCTTGATAGTCCAAGCAATAAAACTGTTCTTATACACATTATTTCTGCTACCAACAACAATAAAATTGAAGTATGCTAATTGACAACTGAAATGTAATCATAAATGGGAAAATTAGCTTGTATGATAAAATTAAAGTATAAGGTACTGTTTCGTTCTAACACGAAATTAATGCGTGACGTTTTTATGTGACATGACGTAACAATGCCTTGCGTAATTGAATGATACGATTGTTGAAGCCGACACTACAGGGTGTTTCAAAAGTTCATTCCAATTTAAAGTTGTTAATGTTTTAAACAAATTAATTGTTTTTTCGAACTTTTTCAATACATTGAGGTAAAGAATTTATTAAAATAGCTGGCAATAGCAATTTTAGTTATCTACTAAATGCCTTTCTTTCGATTTTCGCGCCAATTGTGCACACGCGTGTTTACCCGCCATTTTTTTCGCGCCTTTAGTGTATGTTGTCCCTTTCCCGAATTTGTTGTTATTCTCTGATTGTTTTCCTGAACTTTGTGTTTTCTCTATCACGAAAATGAAGTCAGACATTGTTTATGCTAGAGCTCAAGCAGCCATACTACGATCATCTGGTCATTCAGTCAAAGAAATTGCTAAATTTTTTAACAAGACGGTACGTTGGGTGAACAAGTGGTCGAAAAGAGAGTGCTTCGAAGACAAACCAAGAAGTGGACGACCGTCTGTGTTGACCAATGCTGCTCGAAAATCAATCGAGAAAGCGAAGTACAAACGGAACAATTCAACAAGGAAGATTGCCAAGAATCTTCAGCAGAAAAATATTGAAGTTTCGAGCATAATGGTGTGGAGATACATGACCAGGAAAGGATGGAAGGCTTTCAAGCGAAAGAAAATACCTTTGTTGAGCGAAAAGCAAAGGAAAGCCTGTTTGAGATTTGCCAAGAAACACGCGAAGCTGACAGCAGAGGATTGGGACAACTTTTTATTTACAAATGAGTGTCCTAAATATCTTTTCCAGTACCCTAATCCAAAGAACGATATCGTTTGGGGCTCACAGGAATGTGATGTTCCTCCAGCTGTGCAAGTGAAGCAAAGTGCGAAGGTAATGGTGTGGGGTGGCATGACGGGTCATGGGCTAACAAAGTTACACATGTTACCCACAGGCCAAACCTTAACTTCTGAATACTACATCAACCAAATCCTTGAGAAAGAAGTGAGACCGTTAACATCAAGGCGTCAGATGACAGGTGGCCCGATAGAGAGGAAGTTGTTTAGCTCAAAGAAAGAGATGACATTCGTTCAGGATGGAGCACTGGCTCACACTTCAAAGGCCAGTCAGACCTGGTGTCAAAAGAATTTGCCAAACTTTAAAGCCAAGGATGGCTGGCCAGCGAACTCTCCTGACCTCAATCCCATTGAGAACATCTGGAGTATCATTGACGAGACAACATACAAAGATCCAGCCCCCAAAACAATGAAAGAGCTGAAAAGGCGACTACGCTTTGCATGGAAAAATGTGACTCTTGACATGCTAAAGGAACTCGCACATTCTATGCCTAGGCGCTTAGAAAATGTCATTAAAAATAAAGGCAGGCATTCTGGTTACTAATAATTGAAATGATGGAATGAAAAATAGGCAAAAAATAATACGCCTAATTTTTGAAAAGTTACGTTAAATAAACAATGATACGTTAGAAGAAACCAAATCGGAACGAACTTTTGAAACACCCTGTGCTAGTCGCAGATTTGAGAGACACCAGTGGGTATGTAAATATCGTTCTTTGTTAATGTCTATTAATCCCGGCATTTGTTAACTATAATTGTAATCTGTTAATAGATTTCGAATACTCCCCTGGAAACAAGATAAGTGAATAAACTGTGGGATATTTGGAACCTTGGCGATTGTTGCGACTAGCAGTACAGGTACATACATGTAAATTATGCAAAAACGTAAATGTCATCTGTTTACCACGGAGCACTAAGGATAGACTGTCCACAGTCCCCCTATTTTTCCGTGGGATTCTCGAGAATGGTACACTTCGATGGAGCTACCGCCATCTTGGTTTGTAAATGCGAGCGCGACCTGGGGAGAGTGCTTCTCACTGTCTCGTGTTAGAGGGGCGTGCCGAAACTTTCTCGCCTCGACTAATTGAATCAATTAAAAATGTACTCCCCAGAGATAAATAAGTCGAAATAGTCAAATTGAAGGAAATATGATAGTGCTTGTTACGGTACAGTTTCTGTACCATTTCACTTCCACTCCCCTACTCAACCAACCCCCATTCCCCCTTCCCTCGGTAGTTTAGACACTCTCCCCAGGTCACGCTCGCGTTTACAAACCAAGATGGCGGCAGCTCCATCGAAGCATACCATTCTCGAGAATCCCACGGAAAAATAGGGGGACTGTGGACAGTCTACACTAAGGAGCTCACAAGACCAGTTCAGCCGGACATTTCCGTGCATTCCAGATCAAATTGGAATTTGGAAATGTTGGTTTTTGAGAAGAAGGGACAACTAGAGTACCTGGAGAAAAACCTCTCAGAGGAGAGTGGATAACCAACAACAAAATCCACATAGCATGACATTGAGTCCAAGGAATCAAACCCATGCCACTTTGGTGGGAGCCAAGTGCTCTCACCACTGCACCATTCCTGCTCCCCCAAAATTACACTTTTTTGTTATTACATGTACATTTACCCTGCTGAATGAATACTAAAAAAATCAAAATAAAATGAAGAAAAAATATATATTCATCTTGCTTACCTTGATAATGTCACATTTTTTATTCCTTGAACTTTGGCTGCATTCAGAAAAAATTTAGGTGCCCAAAATGCCAAAGCACCAGTTACAAACGCCACACAAGTGAATCCTAGATCCAACCAAATAAAGCTCTTCCTGTTAACAGTAAATGAAAGGCAAGGATAAAAGAAAAATTATTTCTTTGCCTTTGAATAACATGCAAATCTGAAGTTGAAATTTAATTTCCATCAACAATTTCATTTCTTAGACGCAGTCGATCTCACTGGAGTGAACTGGGTCATTAAGGGTAGCATCATGCATAACCATTGGCGAATTTTGACCTATGTTGTTGGTTCCGTCTTTAATGGAGCTAAATGCAGTTTAGGCATGTACGGTACTGTAACCAAAAAAGTAGACTTGTCATCAAAAAACTGTACATTAACACTGCCCACTCTTACACAGTGGTAAGATACTTGAGGTCAGATAACCAGCTAGAGGTGTTATGAACATTAGAAGCTGAGGCAAGATTAGGATTTTCCCCTCTTTCTATTGCTCCTCGCTTTGGTTCATGGACAACAAAGATGCACAGAAGAAAACAGACTACGCCCATGATTGGTGTCACCTAGCAAGAAAGAAAGAGAACAAACCAGTAAATCCAGTGACTATCAAAATCTTTCTTCAAAAATGTTTTGCAAATAACAAGATGCCAAGTAATTACATGTTATAATTTTACAACATCAAAATTATATGTAACTTCTTACACGTAGGCCCCACTGCCACTTGTTACCAAAAGCTGCTGCTACTTCTGTTCCAACAATGTAACCAAGGCCACTAAAAAATCATTAGAAACACAACAGAGAGATTTTTGAGAGCTTTCAGTTTCATGTTTACTGTTACAGACATGAACAAGCAATATCTCCCTATTCTTCAAAAATAATGGTAAAGTTACTTTGCACAGTACCATATACATGTACCAGAAATTCCTCATTAATTATAATTAAAAAAACACATGCAGGAATCTAGTGTTTGTAATTGAAGGGCTCAGAGCAAAAACGTCCTAACTGACATTTTTAGTGCATTTAGTTATTTTGCAAAATTGCATCCAGATTTCACGCAATACACAGAAATTAAGTATTGGAATTATCTATCCTAAGTGATGTGAACAAAATAACGAAGGAAAAAAATTTTCTTCTGGACCTGGGAAGGTGGGGGCACGAGCAAGAAAATATGAACATACAGGTAACAAACTTTTTTTTTTTTTGCTTTTTTTCATCGGATTGCCCTAATTTTTGGCATATACCATGGGTGTGCGCACCCCGTAATTTTAGTGCAGTTAGTTTGGTGGAAATTGGCCGTGACTTTGAGAATTGAACAAAAAATCACACAAGAGTCAGTTAAGACACTTTTGCCTGGAGCCCTTCAGTTGTGAAGCAGGATGTCCTTACATGTACATGTAACATCAGCCATACCTGAATGTGCATGGTGCAGTTTAATTTTCTTTGTTAACCTGTTTACATGTACATGTAAGAAATTATTTTTTTACCCATTTAACTTTTATTTTCCAATGTGTTAGCTTCATTACAATAATCTGGAACAACAGAATATACATAAAAAAATTCTAAACCAAAGATAAATTTAAACCACAACATGGTTGAAAATGCATTTTTACAAACCTTCCCACAGGAATAGCAAAGTAGAAACATGACAACATTCTAGTCCTCATGTCTCCAGTAAAGAGATCAGCTATGATAGTGGGTGCTATTGTAGAGTAACTGGCCTCCCCTATTCCAACTACACCACGTAATGCAAGGAACCACCAAAATGACTGTCAATAAAGAAGAAAAAGGTATGGTTTCAGTCCTAGTTTTATGGTTGTTTCAGAATACCTCAAGACTCCTCTGCAAAGGAAGAACAGTGTACAGTGTATATTTCTGTCCCCCGTCTGGATTAAAGATAAAACAGATAGACTCGACCCAAGTGTGGAAATACCCACTGAAAAACTTCCTTATTTCAACAAAAGTAAGATAGGCATGCAGAAGTTAAACTCATCACCAATGCATGAGCTCGGGGAAGGTGCCTATGAAAGCAGGCGTGGTGGTGCCAAGCGAAACACAAGCCTAGAGCAGGCCACACAGGTATCCATGGCAACCCAGAGAGCAGCAACCACCACCAGGCACTGTCACACTGACAAAGTCCGTGGAGAAACTTACCAACCTCAATACTCACCAAGACCACCACAGAGGGAGGGAAGGGGAAGGGAAGAACAGCTGTACGAAAGCATGTTTCGGAGCTCGAAGCTAGTGCACGACCTCCCAGAGCAAGCACACCTCATCGGAAGTTCAGCAAAAACCCTGTATGTCAAATTAGGGTGCATGATAACGGTGATCACCGCTGACCAGCATTGGCTCGATTTTAACTTAGCCTAAATTACATTCAGTGGCATTTAACACTGTAATGCACAAACATGGACAAAAGCCTGAGAAAATGCAAGCTTCCTTGGTAAGTTTTCAGCACATTACATGCATTGTTTGTTTCCATTCCGTACTTACATCTTTGTCCAGGAAAGTGCTGAGGAAAACAGTTCCAGACCATACAAATATCCCAGCAGCCATGAGGTACTTCCGTTTGTAGCGATCTCCCAAGTAGCCAAAGATAGGAGCAAGAATCATGTAACTACAGATGAATACAGTCTGCAACAGGCCGGCTGCTGAATTGTTTTGTTGTATACCAAAGTAATCCTGAATTTCAACTAGAAGTCCTGAGAAGTGAATTAAGCATGAAACCAATTCTTAGTGTCATTATATTGTACATAAACAATCTTCATCACAGAACAAGTGACACACACTGTACTTGAACACCTGCACCAATGACCTGCAAATAATTATTCCACGGTTGAGATAAAGATTCTGCATCACTTACCCCTAACCCTAAGAAATTCTAAGCAGTGATTTTGGGGAAAACTAACCATGTTTTTAATTTTAAGATTTAATACTAATACTACTACTACAGTGTACCACTACTACTAATACTATATATACTTCACATCAATACTAGTAATAATAATAAGAACAATAACAGTAACAATAACAATAAAAATGACAGTGACAATGACAGTAATAATAATAATTAACAACTACATCACACAATGGAGGTTGAGTGCCTGGGATGTCCAAGGGATCCCACTGGAAGCGGGCCAGCCAGCCCCTGGACTGAATAACACTCCCATGGCTGGCAATCCCCGCAACCTGGCCATGAGCCCCCACGTCAGGTGTCCAGGCACCCATCACACTGACAAGCAGTGGAAAAATAGGGAGGACAGGGGGAGAGCAAGCCAACTGGGTAAAAGCAGCACAAGAAGGTCTGCAAGATCTCCAACAAGTGCAGCCATGTGACTGAAGGACCACATGAGCATGCACCTAGGCTACGCACGGCTGACCACAAATGCTCTTTGAAGATAACGAATCTGTGTTGCTCTTTGTTGTTAACTTCGTTACGTTGCATTAATTTTAACCAAATTAATAACAAGATAAAATACATATCCTTCTTTATTTGTGATTGAAATCAAAAGATAAGATTCCAATGCACTATTAGAAGTTGTGGATAAAAGAAAACAATGTTGGGGCCATTTGGTGTTTCATTACATGAAATCTTAACAACGTTAATAAAGATTATCTTGTGTTTGGAAACATTCTTCTATCTTGTTTATTGGTTCCAGTCAGGGCGTACAACCCAAGTGACCTTAACCCAAGAATGCCCACGGGGGCCACTTCCAGATTTTACTCTGGCTAATAACACCAGGCGTCAGTTGTTCAAAAGGTGGATAATGCTATCCACCAGGTAAATCGCTATCCAGTGGATAAGTACCAGCAAAACCCATTGACGTATCCAGTGGATAGTGATTTATCCAGTGGATAGCGCTATCCACCTTTCGAACAACTGGGCCCAGACGATTAAATTTTTACTTGTCACTGGGGTACCCCTCAGGCAGGAAAGCGTTAACAAGCAGCTCTAGGGAGGTAGTCTCCTATGCATCCGTTATTATTTAATTGGAGTGTCATGGCGTCACAGGAGGCTACCAGAGACAGGAATGTTTGGCATATTTCACTTCATAGATCTAGCCCGGGGTAAGGAAGCTGAAGAAAAGATTGAAATGTCGAATCCCCGCCTCCAACCCCAAGCTTATACATTGATAGGCGCATAATTATCATATCAGTATGATAGAATGTACGTGGTTTCCGAAAAAGAAGCAGGCCAAAGCTGCACAGTTTCCCTACCTGCTATCGTTTGCCGGTCCATATAGTTAAGAAGATTGATTACAAACAAGACAAATACAGTAATACACGCTCTTGAGTCCACTCCTCCACAACATCCGTGTGCCTGCATGACGTTACCGTCAGAATTGTCCTCCTTCTCGGCTACCTCTTTAGGCTGTGTATCCTGTACAGCCTCAGACGACATAACAATCGCTAAAATAGCATTCCGTGCGAAAAAATTTACGATTTATTAGACGAACCATTGCACTTTCCAAGAGCTCACCTGACTGTAAAGGCTTGGTTACTAAGGACAGTCTCGCTCGCTGCCCTCCCTCCTTAGGGGTAATTCTTTTCGCCCCAGGTTCTCGCATCTTTCAGCTGGTTTCAAACCAGCTTCTGTCAACGAATCATTCGTGGCGGGCATTTGGGGGTTAATTTGAATACACTACGCTTGATTTCCTCCCGGGCAACCGTTTGTGCTTTCAGCCAACGGCGAAAAGTTATTTGTCCGCCACAAAAGGGTGCTAGCATGCCGCATCACAGGTGATTTGTATGGTTCATTGTTCAACCATCTGTCCCGCGCTGGCGCTGGAGCGCTTCGAACAACTTTTGGAGCGGAGTTGTTTGTCTTCGAACGGGACCTAGATACGGTTCGTTTACACGATATTCATGTATCTCTGAACAAATCTTGCCTCTTCAACAGCCGAGAAAACACCGAAAAATCGAGTAAATTTGGTGAGTTTATTTTATCGTCTTTTTATTGACTTCTGAAGGGAGTTGTGTTGTAGTGAAACTTGACTTGTACATTTCATCTAGGAAAACCGCAATTCGGTGCAATTTTAGCGGTAAACCGTGAATAAACACAAGTGCTCACCTAATTTAGATTTCTACCTTAGACCTACGTTACTTTAGATTTCTATTTTTAATATGTAATCATCAATCTAACAATGCTTAACTTGAATGATCCAAAATCGATTACGGCATGAGCTGAACGCTTCGCTATGCATGCGTAATTTAAGCGTAGAATTCGGCGTGATCAAATTTCAGCTGTTGGTAAAACAGTGACCCGTCAAAGGAACGATCTGGCGGTTGCTTGACCATAAGCTGATGAATGAATGGTTAATTAAACAAGTGAAAGACTTAAGGGTTTCTTGTTCAGTGGAAACGTGAGAGATTGAGTTTTCGTTTGTTTTCCCTTTCAAGACATATAAGGGTTTTTTTATGATTTTCGTGACTGATCTCGGATCAATTCCAAAAAGGCGCGAGTCCTGGAAGGAACGTGCACACCATCATCAAAGCATGAATTTTGATCTCTGTTTTGAATAAACTACAAGGGCAACTGCCAAGAAGAAATGAGGTATAAGTAGTCAATGATCTGTCCGAATCCACACATGATTGCTTACATATGTATACAACCATATCATATGATTTTTAGTGAAGTGTGAATAATTCAGTAACATCACATCTATTGTATTTCCCTAAGAGTGACACAAGCAACGGACGTTTGAAAAGATCAATGTAAACAGGGAATTTACATGTTCATCACTAATCGCTGCCTATAGACACGTACAGTGACTGATAAACAAGTACTTTTGCAGGGATTTGTTCTTGCTTGAGAATGTGATGTTTTTTGACGTGGGCTTAAGTTTAATTTTATTTGTCATCAAGGAATCAAAGTACTTTGTTTAAAATCTGTTTTCGAAAGGTCAAAGATGTCACGGTCATTTGACATTGATAAAAGAATGGATAACAATGTTTGGAACAATCATACTAGTCAGACAGAAAGGCTGTTATTCAAATGGTCATGCATGTTATGTCAACTCCGCACAAAAATAGCTCTGCATGTGCAGACAACTAATTGGGCCAGAAGATTTCTGTGAAACTAAGAGACCTAAACATGACTGACATGAGCTCTCGGCAAGCTTCCTTTTTGCAACTACTTCAATAATAATTGTTTCAGGAAAATTTTGAGCGTAGAAATGTCATAAACTCTGTTCTTAGCTATCATGCTAAATCTGATCTGCATGGTTGAATTTTGTCCCTTTCATTAAGAAACTTGTCATGGATGCTGATATCAGTGGACATTCAGCTGATTCCATCTGCAGTGACGACACTGAATATCTTCTTGGACAGAATATCTCAATCAGGGAAATTGATGATGAGGATCTTCAGATCAGTGAAAATGCTAAAGCTCCATCATCCTTAAGCAGGTCATACGGGAGGTCACCTCAGCATTCACCCCAAAAACTACAGCAGGTGAATTTAAAATCCCCTTCAAGAAAGGAGATCAAAGCCAAACCAGGAAAAGGACTGCACAAGTTTCAAAGATCGCCTGGCCATACTAATAACATACCTCCTGTAGTTGTTGAATCATCCATCACCAAAGCTAAAGGGAAGTCAGACAAGACATCCAAAGTGCCTGGTGATTATTTACATAATGAGGCTGGAAAGGGACATAATGAGCAAGTCAAAGGATATGGAGTTCATAAAACAAAAAGCACAAAATATTTGCAAGATTTTGAAAGGATATCCAAAAACAAACCCACAGTTACAGATAGCTTTGCTAAACAGCAGCAAATTCAACATTTTCAGTCAATGGAGAATCATGCAGCAATTGATATACATGTACAAGGTCTTAGCAAAGTTAGCAGTCCAAATGTAAAGACTGAACTTCATTATAATCCAGTGTCGCAAGCAACTCCTCCCATGAGGGGAAGAAGTAGGGTGAAAAGAAAACCCATACCAGTTGTTATATCACCAGTGCAGCAAATCTTGCCTGCCAATCAAGATAATTGGGAGATTGATTCTGAAATATCTCTTGACATGGTAAATGGTGGCCAAAATACTGTGGTTGTTGAGTCCAATGATCTGGAAAGTGTAATGTCTGAAGCAACAGAAGATTTGGTCAGAGAAGAAGAAGTGAATGAGTCAGATGATGAAGACATAACTGAAAAACTAAAGGAACTTAATTTAGCTGTAAATTTTGATGCTGGGACAAATGGTAAGTCATTATTAGCACACAAGTACACATACATGTACACATGCTTCATTAATTTATGGCACTCCCAGGTTGAGTTGAATAGATCCTTATGTGATATGTAACTACAATTTACAACTCTAATGCTCAGCTCAGACAGATCACTGGAAGTTTCAAATGTGGTATTTTCCTCTAGCATTATCCAACCTACCCTGATCCAAAATGCAGGACAACAAAGCCTTTGTGTTGTTTGCTTGTATGAGAAAGACACTTGACATTCAAAGTACCTTCACACAAATGTTTCTGGGGTGTGCGTGAATATTTACGGTAAATTGTGAGAATGCTGTAGTTTCACATTACTGGTATTAGTGATGTTGATTGAAAACTACATAAGCTGAATGCTTCACATCAGTCTTCCCCTTAAAAAGAGGTTTACTACATGTACAGTGCTTTCCTTTTCAAATGAAGCAGGAGGTGAATGGCCTTTTGCAGGCAGGGACAATCTGGGTGCACAGCACCCACTTGAGCACCAAAGGTGTGAAGTTCAGGGGGTGTCCGTGGGCACCAAAAATTCTTGACTGCACAACTTTGTTTAGTTGCCAGTAACTGAGCTCTTCCTACGTGCCGAAAGTCACCGGTGACTGGCTGAAAAGGAAAACCCTGCTACATGTAAAGTGTAGCTGTAGTAGGTTAAAATTAGCCTGGTTTGATAAGTAATTTCTTTGTGTTTTATTTATCAATTCATAATGAATACCAGACAAAGGAAATAGGCCATTTTACAGTTGGTTGCTCACTGATCTGGCCTGTGAATGGCAACAAGGCCAACTGTGACCTTGTATCATATAGACCACATTGCTTTCATTGTGTTAAATGTGTTGTTGTAATGCTAACTAGTCTGCATTTACAAATGAAAAGCAAAGAGGTTTGTATCAAAACAAGAACACTGGCAGCTTCACTTCGATTTGTAGGCCAGGTAACTCAGGCACAACTGTAAAATGGTCTATTTCAAGTCAAAAATAATTTTGAGCTGAAATCAGCATAATTCAACAACCTGCCACATATAGCCACTGTCATGGAGTGGGTATTAAGTCAGATGTCCAAAGGTTGGCAGTTCAAGGCTTCAAGTTCAACCAGTGTAGTGCTTCCATATAATAGAAAGCAACTTCGCTCCACATAACCTCTAAGCACTAGGTACTGGTGATGTACATCTGGGGGAAACTCTGTGATTGACACACATCCCACTAAGGTGGGGGACTGCCTAGCAATACTGCCATTCAACAGTGTTGACCAAAATCTGTCCACCTTTGTGATATGCAGAGTACTTTGATGATAAGGTCAGAGAAGGAGCAGAACTTCTCTCAAAGTTGTTTGGTGGTCAAGTTGATAACTACTACAGCTCCTCCAGGTAGGTTTCAATAATCTAAGCTGGTTTGTTAACCACAGAACTGAAAGGAATACAAAAGTCACCACACTCATGGCTGTTGTCAACCACAAAATCTTATGGTCAACATAAAATGCATACTGTGGACTGGATGCAGATTGTTTTCTGTTTTCTCTTTTTTCAAACAACGGGGCCATTATTGTGACTCGCTCATTTGCATGGTCAAAACAATGGTCTGATTTGTCTGTTGGTTAAATGATCATACTTATGTGACCTTAAAGAGATTAACGAAGGCCATCAAACCTTGCTACTTTGGCTAAATTTGGTTTTAAATTACCTACCATTATTAGCTTTGGATAATTTATTTAAGTAATTCTTAATTCCTAATAGCTTATATTTCAGCTATCTAGGAGAACTGATGATGTCATGATACACTGTAGCAACAAATAATATTATAACCTGGCTTATTAATTGTTTAGGGCATTTCAGCCATTTAGTCACTAATTGAAGTTTTTTAATACATATGTAATTAAGCTGTGTTCTAACATTTCACCACTAACCATGTCAACTAACATCTATAACACATTAGAATGCAAAGGCAGCCCTTGTGGATCTTTCAAGTCAGGTAGGGAATGTATTGGAATGAAGCAGTGGTGCAATTTGTACCATTTTGATGCTCTCTGCATGCAGTCCTTTAAGCTTAAGATTTACCAGTACTTGTGCTTTTTAAGTGTCCCTGTTGTGTTGTTCTTACTTTTCTTGGTTTAAATATTTGTAAATCAGGGTCCGGTTGCTCGAAGCCTGGTTAGCGCTAACCATTGGTTAAGAGGTATCAAAACCGATAGGTTTCCATGGAATTTAACCCTGGTTAGCGCTAACCATGCTTCGAGCAACGTGGGCCAGGTCTTGTTTTGAGGTTTCATTGTTCCAGATTATGGTAATGAATTGATCAACTCATTTAATCAATTTTGAATCAGGAAAAAGTGTAAACCACAACATCCTGAACTGAATGCAAAGCAAGTAAAGTGGGCCGCAAAAAGTCAGACTGTGGAAATGTAGGGTTCCTTGGCTGAACTTAAGGCATTTTATAGGGATCAATTTTTTTCCAAGTGGGACTACTGACTCCTACACTTCTGGTACACCTTTCAGCTAACTGTTTTCAAAATTATTTCAAGTACTGTTAAAAGGAGAATGTAGGAAAGGAGACTGCATTGGGGGCTGGAGGCCCCATATGTTCTCTTTCTCTGCTAGGAAAGTAGCCAGCAATGTTGCTGGTTGTTGGCACTTTTTGACAGGCAGGTACAAATGTCAGACCGGATCAACTCAGATCATTTGACTCAGATTGATGTAAAAATGAATACCGGTGAGTCCTTGATAAATCACCCCAACCCTAAACCTAACCCTAACCTTAAACTTAACATGAGCAAATCGTACCATTATCTGCTAATGACAACCTGTTTTTACATCGATCCGAGCTGAGTGGTCCAAGTTGATCCGGTCTGACATTTGTACCTGCCCCTTTTTGACAACCCTGGTTTTACATGTAGTTGCTGTTGCCTCGACCTTGCTTTAAAATTCAGTAAGATGTACTGAAAAGGGAAATGCTACGCAATGTAAGCCATAAAACAGAAAGACAGGACTAGTTTATTCTAGAGGGATAACATTGTTATCACTGGTACCTTTTTTCTAGTAGTGGACAATCCAAGAGTTCTGTTTCGGGATCCGGAAGTGTCCAGGAAGGTAAATAAAGACCTCCCACTTTCTTACAGATATATAATGTGAAATATACTTTAGATAGGTCTGTGTTTAGATAAAACCTAAAGGTAGTCAGTGTTATTGACTTAAAACCTTTCATTAACCTAGAGATGTATTGTACTGTAACCATATTAACATCACCATGTATTAGGATCAAACAAGAAACTAGTGGAAATTGACAGTCATGGGAAATGCATGCACAATTATTATTGCAACATAAAAGTGAGTGCTGACCTTAACAATACACTCATTGTATGACTGTGTAGACTTGGCCTGTGTGTTCAGGACTCGAAGTTCAAAATTCCATCCTCTTTCCCTTTCCCCTTTCCCCTTTTCCCTTTCACTTCAAATACCTGCCATGCTACCCCATGAGCAAAGGATTCTTGTCTCTCATCCAAGACAAGAGAGAAACCACTGCAAGCAAGCAACCTGTTCTCTGTCAAGCATGTGCAGCTGACGACACCCCTCATGTCACATTCACACATGTTTTGCTCACATGCACCTGTGTGAGGGGAAAAAACCTGGTTTGCAAACTGTTTTTTTTTTTTTTTTTTTTTTTTTTTTTTTTTTTTTTTTTTTTTTTTTTTTTTTTTTTTTTTTTTTTTTTTTTTTTTTTTTTTTTTTTTTTTTTTTTTTTTTTTTTTTTTTTTTTTTTTTTTTTTTTTTTTTTTTTTTTTTTTTTTTTTTTTTTTTTTTTCAGTTTTATTTTAATTTATTCGTCCCTGAATCTGAACAAAAAGAGGTCACTTGCTTGCAGTGGTTTCTCTCTCATTCGAAACCAAAGCAGATAAGAGACAAGAATCCACTGCTTGCAGGGTACTGCCATGCAGGCTACATGTAGTTTAGAACAGGCTCTCTAACTTTCATTTTCTTAACTCTTGATAAGTGGCTGTAACATGGTCGCCTGAAAATGTAATTTCAGTTTCAAGATCAGATGGTCAGATTGAAGAAAGAAGAAATTTAAGTAACATAAGTATCAGTATCGCACAGCAGTCATTCCCGAAATCCCTGTCACCACAATTACAACCAACAGCTTTGGATCAAAGTAGTGGAACTGTTACAGATCAAAGCAGTTCTTTTGAGTCCAGTGTGTCAACATCAGCGAAGCGACATGGGTCAGCCTCTCGGAAGGAAGTGCGATTTAGAGAGGATATGTTGCCATCAAGGGAAGTGCAACAGAGAAACCGTCACTTTGAAGCAGATGGTGAGTTTCTCATGGACACTTCTGCTTTTAGAGCAGCAATGAACTATGATGATGATGACGATGATGATGATAATGGTGATAATAGAGGCAATTGTGGGGAACAAACTGAAAGGGAATATTATCGAGCTGAAAATGATGTGGATGAGGTGGCATATGCACAAACAAGGCATCAAACATCGCAATTTGTGGATGAGTTAGACCGAAAAGCTGGTTTTAGTGTTAAAATGCAGTCTCCATCAAAACAGCGAGGTAAGAATGGCGTCTAAGGGCAGCTTGACTTGAAATTGAGAGAGAGGACATGGTAAAGTCCTAAAACAATGTTGAACAAATTGAGAGATAAATGAAAGTTATACTGTAAGGTGTAATAAACAAAAACAAAGAAGAGAGAGTTAATACAGCATAAGATGGGTCTGTATGACAATGGCGTGTCAGCTTCAGAGGGGGGAAGGGAAACATTTAGAGTGCTAACTTAAGTACTGTCAGTGAGAAAATGTGGCAGTCATGTATGTTGTTTATGAAGTAATTAAATTTGTGAGCCATCTATGATGTATGGTTTGAATAATTTATAGCTTGAAGATATTTAGGGTTAGGAGAAGTGGCTTAATTCATACTCTTTCACCTGTCATCCTCACTCATACCAATTGTGTTTCACTGACTGTGGCAGCTCCTTGTCATGATGAACGTTTTTCTGCGCACAAGGAGAGAAGTGATCAGAAGTTTCACATTGAGCAGCTCTCTGATGGAGGGAATTCAAGAAGGTTTGATTACCAGGAGCATGTGCCAGTTAATGGTGGATTCATGACCTCAACACCTCAAACAAAATCCCAGGCTGTCTTTTCACCACCAAAGGGATATCAGGTTGGTGGACAAATTCAATATTAAATTACTGGTACATAAGTGGTGGCAATTCATTGAATGTTAATTACTTTCATGTATTTTTACATTGTCTTGGCTTATAGGCAGACAATTTCAATGTGCAAAGGGAAGCTCATCAGAAGATTTTGCTGAAGGTTAGAAAATAACTTTAAATATTATACTTATAATGTTCACGTGTTGTTACTTTGGCAATTTTAATGGCTTGCCATCATTGGTCTCACTTTGATTATTTTTGAGCGGCAGGTTACAGCAGATAATATTTACTTAATTTAAGTTTTAAGATTATGTAGCGCTAGAGCACTATTAGGACAATACAAAAATCAGATGAAATTGAGCAAAGTCAAGTGATGGTTTTTGAGGAGAGCAGAAAATAAGAACAAGCATCTCATGCCAATGAACTGTACCCTACCTAATATGACTCTGAGCACAGGAATTTAACCTGGGATATTAAAGGGAGGCAAGTGCTCTTGCCACTTCACCATCCCTGGTCCCCAGTTCTTTGCAAGTTTCTTAAGAAAACATTCTGTGTTGCTCAATGGCCGAATCCATACGACCATTGGAAATCGTCTTGGACAGGAAACTTGTCTATTGATGAAAACCGTCTAATATGAATCAAGTTAAGGACGAGTTTCCCGTCTTAAATTTATCTGTCTATTTTTCTGTCTTTCCCCATGTGAAACTAAGATGGGAAATTCATCTGAGATGGAAAACCATGTTAAATTCACATTAGATGCTAAAATCAAGGTGACTTTTTTGTGCTTGCACCCAACGAAAAGACTGGAACTAGAAAGCCAGCAACGTTTCGTGGGTAAAAAAAAATGGCGCCTCTTCACAACCTGGCCTGACCGCCCTAAGCTCCTTTTGGTGTATTGTTTTTTCTGCCTTACAGCATAAAACTGTTTACTGTCCTTAAATTCATATCAGATGGTATTCTGTCTGACGGACTTCCATCTGTGACGAGTTTCCCCGTCTTCTAATATTAATGCGGACAATGGCAGAGAGTTAAAGCCTCAACTTTTAGTATCAACAGAGTTTATAATGAAGAAAACTTGGCCAACGTACAGTAAATCGATTCAAAAGCTGACATTTCATGCATACATGTGCAAGTTCCTCATCAGAGAAAATAGACCATTTTACATTACTGTGCTCAGTTATCAGACCTTTGGATAAAAGAGAGGCTGGATTTGACCTTGTTTTGATAGAAACCTCACTGGTTTCTGTATGTGAATCGTGCTGTTTCTATGCTAATTAGTTTATAGCACTGTGGTTTGTATCAAACAAGTTCAACGCCGGCCTTGCTTTTATTCAAAGGCCTGGTAACTGAGGCCAGAACTTTAAAACGGTCCATTCTTGCTCTCTTGTGCATTTACAGCTGCAAGAAAGTGAAGCAAAACTCAACAAAAGTTTACAAGAAGTTAAAAATGTGGAGTTTGAACTTGAAGAGGCCACATCACAGAAAAAGGTAAAAACAACACTGAATTAACGACAAGAGCTGAGCATTAACTGCCCCCATTAGCGTTCCAGCCAGCACAGCCAAAGGTTTTGAGCCTCGGTTGGACCCAAACTCTGGGTCTAACCATCACTAGAAGATGATGTTGTTGCTTTGACACCAGATTAGACTTTCTTATGGCCTGGATGACCATGTGCATCTCCAACTTGGAGAAATGAACAACTACTCTGAATGCCCTGGCTGGAACCACCCTCAGTGCCAGCATGTGGTTGGCTTCGCAATGTTAGCTTGAAGATCTTCTGAGTAGATGAAATCACAGCCATGTTCTAATGTTCAACAGCAAGAAATCAGACTACTTTACCAAGTGCTGGAGCTCTCACTCACTCAAGACTTGAATCTTGATGCCGGTTTGGGTTGGTTGTAATCATTGTCATTCATTTCCCCAGATTGCTTTACAGGAAATTCATGTGCTAGAAGAGACAATCAAACGTAATAAAGCTGAGGTCAAATCGTCTGAAAATTTGGTAGAACAATACCGACAACAAGCAACTAAAACAAGGTGGGGTTACAAAGTAGTTTTGCGCATCCTGACCACAGAATAGGATTTGAGCAAGATCCAAATTGGTTCATTTCAGAAAAAAAAAATGTCGTGTTGAATTTCCTTTGAGGGTCATTATAGCCAAGCCAAATATCAACATGGAGATGTATTGTGTGAAAGTTGATTATTGTTTTGACTGACATGTAGTTTGCCTAAGGGCTATTTACATGCAGTCATTGCACAAAGGTTAGAGGGTGACTTGACGCTTTCACTCACTTCCAATAATGACTTTATAGATTTTACTCTGGCTCACACCAACCACTTCTACTGATCAATGGGGGGTAAGCAATCCATCCCAGAAATGCACATGTAAATCTTAACAGTGCCAACAACAAGTCCATAGTGCTTTAGTTAAGCAACGAAATTTAATGATACTGAAGCTTGTGTTACTGGGTTAAATTTTACAGAAGTCAGCTAATGGATTTGGAACTCCAAAGGGACAACATCCAACATGAAATAAACGAACTAAAGAATTGCCTGGCTAGACAGAAACAGGAAGTGCAACAAGTCGTTGAAGTCGAAAAGAAAAATGAACTGAAGGTCCTTGAACTGAGCATAGAGAAAGATCAGCTTCATAGCGAGGTGGAGTCATTACGATCACAGATAAAACAATCCGAGGGGAACTTGGCCAATGAAAAGCAGAATTATCTGCACAAAATCAGACTTCTGCAAGAGCAGTTACATGAGGAGCAGAAAGGAGCAAAAGAATGTGTAGAGAAACTCAAACAGGTTAAACAAAGCTGAAAATAAACAATAGTGTGGCTTTAATGCAAAGAATGGAATGCTGTGAGACGGGATCTTAAAGGAGCTATGTCACAGTTAAATGGGTTTGAAAAGTTTAGCTAAACTTTTCAATTTTGTTGTTTGTAATCCGTGTCAATCTTCTCCATCCTTAACCATCCTTGTTCCTTTCTGGTTTATTATTATCTCTTTGGTGTTTTTCCGCCTTTGTAAAGCATTATTTTCAGGTTTCCTTCGATTTAAAGGTAAATTTGTCGATGATCAAAATGCCTCAAAATATCGTGACAGAGCCCCTTTAAACATTGCCCCAAACCCCCTGCCCACCGGTCAATATTGAGAATTATATTTAGAGCTTAGTAAACGGGAGCAAAGGAGAGTATTGTTCAGTAGTTTTCATAGCTTAGAATGTCTTTCACAAACTCAAATGATAGTTCCACCAGTTATGGCATAAGAAACATTGAATGATATGTTTCTTTTCTGAAGCAACTTGAGGATGAGCGGCAGAAGGCTCGAGACTCACATTATGACAGAATAAACGCAATCCACAAACTTCAAGATGAATCCAAAGAGATGCACAACAAGGAACTAGAGGTGCTGAGGAATAGACTTCTGAGGGTGAGTAGCAAGGTTTGAGCCAGAAGTGAAAAGTGCAGATTGTGGAGGCTTGAGGCGATTTTCCTAGCATTTGTCTCAATGCTGGTGTCCAACAGGCAACCAGACGCTCTTTCGTCTGAAATCTTAAGAGTTGAGTTAGCCCATGTTTGACGTGTACCTTCGCATTTGGAATATTATTTATTTAGCGTTTGCTCATAATGCCTACAAAGGCAGCCTAAGGGAAGCTCTATGTGCTGCTCTCAAGTCTGGCTTGAGCTACCTCTGATAGTAATGGCATTAGGTACCTGCCACCTCTCTGATAGTACAGGTAAGTACACCAAGAGACAACTTTTTCAGTATCCATGGTGTCGCAAATGTGTGTTTCAGTGCTATCGTTCCATTGTTTAGTCTATCCTTTTGACCTTACAGGAAAAGGAAATCGAGTTAGACTCAGAACGGGAAAAAGCACGAAGAGAAATGGAAGGATTCAGCAAGAAGTTACAGGTTATATCTTTTGATAGTGCTCGATTTCTACATAACCTACTTTTGTATTTTCAAAGTCTTGTCAGAGAAGCATTGTGGTGTAAAGTATCGGTTCCGTCCTTTCTCATATCGTTTAGAATTTTGCATATTGTACAGTAGTTATTGGAACTATTCTAGTTCTTTCGTATCGTATCAAACAATACATACATTACAGTCGGTATAAGCACAGTTCTTGAAGTCTTCACGACATTTTCCTCTCTTACATCGGTATCAATACAAAATTTCCTGAGAAGTGTCGTTGTCTTTCAAAGAAATCCTATTTGTGCCAATCAGATCCTCTCTTTTTTTTCTTTTTCTTTTTTTTTTCCAGGGTCGAGATCATAAGGTAACTCAGTTAGAAAGTGAAATAAAAGACTATGAGGAGCAAATAACGAGTCTCAAAACGCAAGTGCTCCAAGAACAGCAAAAATTGGTTGATTTGGAGAGAGAATGGAAAGATGGCATGTCTAAGCAAGAGATGCAGACAAAAGCCTTGAAGATGGAGGTAAGGAGAGAAACGCGTTAGATTTATTTCAATGCTTTTGTCAAAGCAGGTGTGAGGTTTTCTGTCAGATAAACAGTAATCCGAGCTTCCACCGAAATAGAAACTCACCAAATTTCAGTCCTTTCTTTCAACTTTTATTGCCTCATTAAAGGCAGTTGTGGAGTTTGTATCTAGCGAGGTAAAAGAACTCGATTAAAAGATGATGAAATCGTTATATCTTCGATAGCATCACTGGAACACTAATCTTAAATTGTGTTTCTGTTTTGATGTTTGTTTTATTATCAGGTTGATTCTTTCAATCAGAAAGAGGCAGCTCTCCAAGAAAAACAAAGACGGACCAAGGAGGTACAACTCTTTATTCGCTGGTCTGTAGTCCTTGTAATAGACAAGCGAACAAGTGAAGACGAGAGCGTGCGTGGAAGTCGCTCATACTGGCACGCTAAAAGAACAAGTTTTGTTGAAGTGACTGTGGAGTGGGCGTGGCATATTTTGCTTAGAGGCCGTTGTTTAGAAGCAACGTGGCGTATAGATACAGGTCGCTGCTACTTGATTAAGTGTTTGCTTTCGTTTCTTTAGCTCCTTGAAGAGAAAGAGTTCGAACTTAGAAGACTCGAGGAAAAGTACTCATCCCACTCAGATGAACAAAGTCAAGTTGTAAAGGTCAGTTTTTATATTGTGATGGTATAGATCACAATAAGCCTTCACGCAGACTTCCAACATTGGAACCATAGAAGTTTAACAGAGTTGGTTTTTATTTAAACAGAACAAAGATGACGAGATTGCAATGCTGAGGGGGCTAGTTCGTCAGCAAGAAGACGCAACGAGGTTACTGGGAGAAAAGTTGAGATCCGAGGCACAGGAACATGCAAGTGGAGAGATATTTTACTGATATTTCTTCTTTAAGTTAATTGAACGCTCTCTGAATAGTTGGTTTAAGGGGCAACTTTTTCTTACGAAACTCAACGTACCCTCAAGAAACCACGTAGAAAGGAAGTGGATTTTTAAAGTAACTGTTGTCTGTGGTGTGCCCTGGGGGAGGGAATCAAGCACATTGAATTGATGAGATAAATTGGTGACCGCTAAGCTTTTTGTAGGAGCAAATAATAACGATTCGCCTCGTCATGTCAACGAAGCATCTTTGTAACTCCCCATTATACCAAAACAATTCAGTGTCACAGTCATTTTTTCTATCGTTTTGGCAGGCAAGTGAGTAAGACTTGTCAAAAGTTATTTTATCTCGAACGGAAGATGACATTTTAAAGGTCAACGTCTGCCGGCACCATTGAATTCAAAACATATCAGTTGACGTGCTATAATTTTCCTTTTAAGATTCGAAATGCACTGGACAAAGAGAGGGAGAGTGCTGACCGAGAACGCACTCGGCACCAGGCAAAACTGGAGGAAATACGTGACAAATATGAAACGGCCTTAAAACAAGGGCGAGAGGAGCTAGAGAATGAAAGAAAAGGACATACACAGCTGAATGCTTCTGTTAATAAGATTAAAAAGGTTTGCATTCAGTTGCCATTTACTTGTC
>BLFK01000490.1:2428887-2444683 GCA_014634185.1 Astreopora myriophthalma
CTGTCCGAACCAGGACAGGAAAAGCCGCTTCGTTGAACCTGATTTTCGGCCAGCTTAATTAAGACTCTAACCTTTGATATGATGATTCCACCGCAAGTGAGGTGGATTATGATTAATTAAATCTTTTTTCCCTCCTTTTCAGGAAGAGGAATTGGCCCGCATTAAGAGGTACTCTTCAAAAAGTTAACTGAAAATGTGTTTCAAGTTTCATTGTTTATGATAATTTGTAAAGCAAAGAACGGAAGTCAATTCTTTCGTCATGGTCGATTCAGACTGTCTCTCATACCTTTTTGCTTAATTATGACAACAACTAAGTCTCCTTTTCTGCAACAGGCAGCTCCAAGAAGAAAAAGAAAGGAACGCCTTACAAATCAAATCTGAAAGAATGGTATGTTTTGCTCTAGTACATGGTAAATATCGCGATTTGAAAGCTAAGATTTAGGGATCCTTTTTTAAGTTTTGAATAATATGATATTTTTTCAGGCCTATCAGAAGACCATAGATCGACTGGAAAGAGAACTGAAGCAAGTCAAGGCTGCTGTAAGTTCATAGCCTGCATAGCAGGGGCTAGAAGTAAGGAGATAAGCTAGTCAAACCATGTACATCAGACCGAAGGAAAACAAAACTCACATGTCAAATTTCTCATTGTCATATCAAAGTACTGCCTGATAGCTTTCATTTGAATAATCACTAGGGCAGGACAGAATTGTTCAGAATTTGAATCCGATTCTCACACTTAACGATATCATCATTAGGCTGAGCAGGAGCCAGTATGTAGCACCACAGGAACTCTTGTATTCCCACACCTACAGACAACTGTGCTTCAACGGCTTAGTCAGTTTTGATATAAATGGTATCCGTAAGGATGTCATCACATTTCGAGTTCCTTTTGTTAGCAGCAGTAGAACACAAGAAACTAAAGGTGATCTTATTCTGTACCCAGACCCCCACCGGCAGTCCCATGGTGAATGGCCATTCCTCGCCATCAGAGAGCGGTGTGGGTACCAGTCTCAGCTCGACAACTCCCAGCCCGCGGCCTGGAGAGGATAATAGCACAGCTCGACTTTTGCGTCACTTACAAGGCAGAGTTCAGCAACTGCGGGCTCAAAATGACAGTCTGCGGAAGTCATCTGAGAATGAGTCACTGAATGACAGTCACTGTAGTGTGGTTTCAACTGAGTCGGTAAGAGGTGTTGAAACTTTTGGGAGTGGGGTGGGGGCGAAATGTCCAAAACTCAGCCAACAGTATTGTAAACAGTATCAGAGCAAGGCGCTGGAGGATTTGGTGAACCGATCCCAAGGGTAAAACCAGTTTGAGCGACTGAATATTGAACTCCTGGGAGAGAAATAATATGAGAATTTGAAAATTTTGTAGGCCGATTTCTCGAAGTTACCGAATATTTTCCTTTACTTTTTCTTTAGTTCAGCGTTAGCGGCGAGGAAGAAACAAAGAGGCTACAATCTGCGCTGAAGGTATTGTGTTTCCGTTTGGTTCCGTAGACTTTGAATTGCAGGAATAAATGTACAACTTGAGGAGATATCGAGCTGTGCCTCTTGGTAAAATTTCTTTATGCTATGTAACATATACTCTAACCAATGTTTAAAAAGGTATGCAACCAATCAGAAGCGAATGTGTTTTTCGTCGATCTCCTATTGGTTCGCTGCCTTATTTGCACTTGTTCTCAGTAACTGGCATATAAATGCGATGACATCGAGTTACTAAGGAGACGCTGATATTCTTTACTGCCGAGGCTGCCCAAATCTCGGGACAACTTTCCCTCTTGAGATAATCACTCCTCAGGCTCTTCTGTGAAGCTAGCGAAAACTGTTAGTGAGTGTGGAGCACAAGCACGGGGAACTGGTGGCAAGCGCGAGCGCGGGGAGTGATGGGAAGGAGAAAAATTTAAGATTTTTCTTCGCCTCCTTATCATTCCCTGCGCCCCGCTTTTCCTTTCACGCACGGGCGACTGGGGACGAGCAGCAAGAAGCCCACGAGTAGAGGAATGGCTCTCTTTTTTCTTTTTTTTTTTTTCTTTTTCATTGGGATGTAAATGTAATCAAGTACGTAATTTATTGGCCAAGAAAAGTTCCGAAAAGGGACTCGGTATAGTTCTGAACCTTGATTCGAATTCTGGCCTCTTGTTGTGTAACTGACGTGATCGTGTTTTTTTTTTTGTTTGTTTGTTTGTTTCATTTAACGAAGCAGATGTCTGAAGACAAAGCTCAAAGGAACGCAGCCATGTTAAGCCAGAAAATGATGGAAATGACAAAGTTACAGAAAATGCTTACACATGCTACTAAGGTCAAAACATTTTTCTCTGCTGGGTCTGCGCGCGACCTGTTCGCTTTGCGTTTGTGTAAGCTCGCTCAAGTTACTGTAAGGGGTGTTTAGTACTGTTTACATTTAAAGTTTCATACTGGTTACAAGGGTTGTTTACGTGATCCCGATACAACTACTCATTCCGTTCAGAGTTCATTCCAGTAGTTGTACCGGATCGAAATTCTCGTACCGGTATGAAAAGTTCAGACCGGTATCATGTCAACGCACATAGAACAATAGCAGAGGACCGGAATGAACTTGCTCCGGAATGAAAGTCGTACCGGTACCGTGTAAACACCCCCTTACTTAATTTTTCTCAAAAACACCGTAGTTCTCATCCTGCGAAGAAAATCATAGGCTAAATAAATAAGTTACTTGCATGGCTTATCAATCGGCCTCTCCAGGCTCTAGATTCACAGTCTCCTCTGTTTTACTAAGGCCGGGTGACAAGCTCTTCGGCGTTTCCTAGCCTTATAAAAATCCGACATTTAAGGCTTAATTACCGGAGTGTTCTGGTCTCATTCCAGGAATTTCGATTACGCTCAACATGACCATTTAACGCTGATCATATTGTTTCCTTCTTTCCCCTTGTGGCCATCTTCTCTCCCAAAAACTGACAAAATCTCTGGTATCGCAAGCACCTAAGTCTGAACTGTTTCATTCTTTTCGTCTACAGGAGAATATGAAGCTGGAAAGAGCATACGCCTCACTACAACGTAAAATAATCGATAGCTCCAGATAACAGACCATTACGTCGCCATACTCGAGAAAGTGCATACGCGCCTGTAAATGAAATGCATATTATTAACTTCATGTTTTTTAGTTGCTGTACAGTTCTCCAAAACAAAGGAGTTAGTTTTTTTTTCAGTTGAGTTAATGCTAAAAATATTTTTAATAGTACCTACTTCAGCGGATTTTTTTCTGTAAAGAACAATTTGTATAATCATCTTTTTATTCCAAATGGTTTGTGCTGCATGTGGTCGTGACCGGGATGGATTCATTACTTGCTTTATCTTACCTAAAATGTGTGATCTTTCTCTTTTTGAAATCAAGTTATTTTTACTTTTAAAAAAATTGGGGTTAAACTTGTCCCCCAACGCAATGAACTTTTAAAAATATGTCTAGTGTCTTTGTGAGGAAGTGTAACTGTAACAGATTTGCACTTTTTTTATCTCTACCATTTACAGTTTTCCGCTAACCAACTACGATTTGTATTCTCAGTCGTTTTTTTTTTTACTTTTTTATTGCGTTACTTTATTCAAACACAGTGAAAACACTATTTTATATTTCATCTTAAAATGTATAGCAGAGTGTATATTTTAGTTAAGGACCTAACAAAACCATAATAAACATTGTGATCTGATCACACGGTTAAGAATGTTTTTTATCTTTCTTAAAGTAGAATTGCATTGCTTGCTTGAAGCGACTCTTTGCAAAACTAATTTCATCATTTCCCCAGAACTCCATCCCACCGAGCATGCGCACAAAAACGAAAGGCTCGGCGTTCAACAATCTCGTACCCAGAGCCCACGTACTATTACACGGCGCATCCATGCGTAGCATAACGTCGATGTGGATGCGTTCCACAAAGGCATACAATACGCATTCGAAAAGCTAGGAGAGTCCAATTTGGTTTTGAAAGAACAGCAATATCAAATTTTGAAAGCGGTTGTGATGATCAAAAGAGATGTTTTAGCGGTTTTACCGACGGGTTTTGGGAAGTCACCCATACTAAAGTTTGGGTTTCATCTTCGATTTCCTCAGAAGTGAAATGGGACGATCATTAGAACTCAAGGGTTTACAACAGCAGTGATAAATCTTTGTTTAGTAAGAGTTTTCTATGACATACTCGTTTAAAATTCGCTCTCAGCTCTTCTGATTTTGTCTACAAGCAATTTTACTCGGTAGTTTACGCATGAGCAGTTTGATAAATCGAGTAGCCAATCAACGTAGTTCTGAAAACTGATTATTCCAGAGCCAGAGCTCCGTGTCTTGGCGCTGACCAAAAGATAACGTGGGTTCTGGGAACGAGATTGGGCGTTCAAAACAACCACCATTCTCGTTCCCAGAGTCATCGGGGGTTTTTGGTCACGTGGTAGTCGTAACGGTAAGGCTCTGAAAGTGAGTGGCTCTGGGGACGTGAATTACAATCCAATTAAGAATTTAAGAGCCTTAAAAGCTGTCGAAAATTTCCACCAAACTTGCTGCAAATGCCAGAAAATATTTTTAAAAACCATCATAAGAGAACCCTTCGAGATTCGCATATCACCATCGATATCTGCATCCCTACGCGAAAATACATATTACTAGCGATATTTGGATCCATACAGGTGATACACATGTTACGGGACAGAATTTGTAGACACAGCCTTAGCGTTTTGACCTCTTTATCCTGGCATGGAACTTCAACACTCTGCCGTCGCCGGCAGCCAACTCTCTCGCTCGCTCTCCTAAAAACTGGCGTTTATATATATATATATGCTCTTGCTGAGATATGATTGGTCAACTAACCATACATTTCCTTGGAGAATAAAGGACAATGAGATAACCGCATGGGCGTAAGATTACGTGCCCCGGGCGTGGCACCTAGCTAAAATCGAGTTAATTAAATCGTTGAACAAACTGGTGGCAATGGAAACCGAAGTTTCCGCGGTCCTTTACACTAACCCGCGCGGCTAACCGCGGGAAAACTAACACTACAGATAATTACGTTAAGATAACTAACATGGTCGGTATTACAACTTTATAAGAAAGAGCCGCTAAGACGGTCCTCGTCTTTCCAACAACATTGGCGGAAATTCGGCTTTCGCCTAATGCATTATCGCGTGGGAACGTTATTTAAATTAACTGCGCGAGACGAGGTTGTTTTCGACCCTTTATTTGGTTTGCACATTTTAGTTTCCTTTCTAAGTTCTTAAGCACCCTGCATTAAAATAATTTGCATACAATGAAACGATCATGAAAATATACTTTTTAAAATATTATAAAATATGCTTCAACACACATATCACCGGCAATATCAGTATCGCTACGTTGGATACACATACCACTAGCGATATGCTAGAGGACCGCCCATTACATAGCCCTCAGTTGGTTCGGATTTTGTTCTCATTGGCTTAAGTTAGCTAATCAGCCGAACCGCACTGTTTAATTTGGGGATTCCAGTGTCACTCCTCAAAGTACAGTCGAACCTCTCCTTACGGACACCTCTCTAATACGGACACCTCTCTATAACGGACATTCTCCTTTGTCCCGAAAAAATTCTCACTCGTTTTCTAAAAAAAAAACCTCTATAATACGGACCCTCTCTAATACGGACAACGGACACTAAATCTCGGCCCCAGAGAGCGAAGTCATATAAACTTAACCTCTTTATTACAGACACTCTGGTGATCCAGTGTTGACATACAGTTGACATATAGTGTGCACGAGTTTGTGATTACGCAAGCATCAACGTTTTATTCACTGATCTTCAACTGGAGTTTTGAAAATTGTACTTTTATTAGTACCTTTTTAGGTGAAGCATTGCGTTATACGTGGTTAATTTGGTTTCAAATAACTGATTCGTATAAAGTATGTACTTTACGGACAGCTGGATTCTCTGTTAGGTCTAAACATTCTTCATTCTCAATCGACTAAACTGCATTTTTAACACCGGAATAAACTCAACTAAAGGAAAACAAAACGAAACGAAATGTGGACGTTCTACATCTCCATAGCGATTTTACATGTCGCTGTTCTTTCACAACAACCTTTTTGAACAGATGCTTATGGGAATATAACAGCTAAAAACGAAACAGTTTTAACCAATCAATGTCCGGGACAGTCCCTGAAGGCAGCAAACATTTTCTAACTTTTAACACTAGCTCATTAGGAGCTATTGCTCTTTTTGAATAACTTGTTAGTTCTTTTGTCCATCCCCTGTCCAACCAGACACGTTAATGTCATTGTATACGGTAAATTATTGTCCTCGTTTGTTGGCGCGGAATTCAAACAATAAAACAAAACAAAACATGTCTGAAAAAGCGACAGCGTTTTAAAATTTTACCGGAAAATGCGTGGTTCCTTTTGCTGTTTTGTCATGCTTAGTAAATGCGCATGCGCCAACTCCGTGTATTACAAATTAGTACCAAAAAATATCCTTACCATATGGAATACATGACAACTATAGTCGCAAATATATATCGCTCCAAATCATAGTATAAAGCAGAAGGAGTTGAGCTGCAAGTACGTAAGGGATCTGTCACATATGGTCTAGGGGCCGACATTTCTCTCCCTCACTGCCTATCGGGGATAGGTATCCGAAAGCAGCAAGTATAAGCGATCCGCGGGCCGAAATCTCGGGGAGACTCGTCATGGTACGTCGCTCAGGCTTAAATGTCCAGAGGTACCGCTACCGCTTCTGCATATTTTTCTTTAGGTATTTAGTAAGCGCATGCGCAACTGCCCTTGTGTATCAATATACCGCGTGGGAGTAAATTAATAAAATTCCAGTCCGTGATAGATCTATTGTTGAAAAGAAGAAAGAGCAGAAGAATAAGTCGTAATTAGGGTCTCTCCGTTGGGAGGACCACAACTAGTTAATATTCCAGTTAGCAGTGATAGTTTTTGACAACATAACAAGTTCGCATTTTGTTTCTGTTCGTTCGTTCGTCGTACCATTGTGTAACCCCGTTAGTTGGTTGATGACAAAGAATTGGCTATCATAGTTCTTTGTTTCCTGCTGAAGAGGTACGATTTGAACCAATTAACAGCCTTGACCGCTGCAAGTTTAGACAATGAAAGATTGTGATGTACGTCGTCGAACGCTTTCGACAAGAGCTGAAATCTAGTCGCGGTGTTAAAAACTCCAATCCCAAAGAAAAAGTGCGCAGATCTCCCTCATCAGCTGGTTCGTTTGTAGCCATGTTTAGTTTAACTTTTTGCGCAAGTTCTCCCTAGTTTTATATAAATAAAAACTGCTGAAGTCACTCGCGGGATTTTTTTTTCCGCGAGGCATTTGTTTGCTGACGTTATCAGCGTGCATCATTGGGAATTGACTTGCTATGTTATAATTATTGTTGTTTGAGCTGCAATGTTAGGGACTTTAGGGACCTTAGCATCTACTACGGCGACGTCCACGGAAACGTCAGTTAAAACTGCTACTTTACGGTTTCCAAATATTTTTGTGATTAATCCAGTTTGCTCAACTGATACAAGCTATCCGCAAATCTCCTGGTGCTATGTACCACATGGGAGACAAGTTGGCTACATTTTCATTTCAGAATACCTTACGATAAGTAGTGAGTTAACGTAATGGCTATTATGCCCGGCAGTTTGAAAGAGTCTCATCGCGATTGGAGGAACCCTAATAGGTTTCCTAACTATTGTTGTTGTTGTTTTCCCTCTTAATCGATTATCAATTTGAAATGATGACAATACATTCAAGGGACCAATCACACTGCCGGGCGTACCCTTGAGTTAAACCAAAAAATTTCAACCAGTTAAGCTCCCAAACGAACAGAGTAAATCAGGTGCGAGGCCTTTGGCATTCATCCCGATCAGTCCGGCGAAAGTGGTATCGTAAAACGAGAAACCCTTGGTTAAGATCTCTGATGGTTTTGACTGGAGTTGTTGTCCAGTTACCAATTCCATTATACGTTTACCCAAGTCCAATCTCCATTCAATATCCAAGGGATAAGAATGGGTATTTCTCGCAATGAGGCTTTTAGTTGCAAACCCCTGGGCATGTGACCAGCTACTCTGCCACCTGACCATCTGTTCTGCTTGTGAGCTTTGACTCTAAAACCCCTACGAGCAATGCCATTAACAACTGAACAGAAATTACTGATAAAATCGCGGCTGGAAGACATCATTGAAACTCATAGTTTCTTAAGTGATGCCGTTATCACGTGGGAAGATGAGTTGCCTCGAATCCAATAGGGGCAACGGCACTTCAGTCTTGCGTTTTGCTTTAAGAATGGCCCACGCACGCATCCCAATATTCTGCACTAAAGAAATTCAGTTGTTTCACTTCACTTGGTATGTTGACGTGAAGAGCTGAACCACTCCAGACTAGAAGAAAATAAATACGACAAAGATTACTTTCTAGACCATAACTGAGTAATTCACCAAACAGGCTTCTGTCCCTCAACTCTTGCACGACCAGTTAGTCGAAGCGCAGCCTTACGCGCACTGCAATCGGCGATTTCTCTGGTACTAGACCACACGTCCTATCATACTAACACCGCTTTTACAGTGACATGGGCAGTGCCGCTACACATGCCGCGCACCAAGATTATTCTACAGGGTCTACTTGGGATCTTTTAGGAAGGCCTTTTTTTCAAGGAAGAGGTTCAAGATACTTGAACCTTACGTCAGACAAGATAAAATGTCGGGAGCCATCCAAACGGTAAAGAGGCGACCCAGCGGAAAGTTTTGAAAATGTTTCTTTAGTATGCGACAATGTTATGGGAATCTTTCGATAAATTTTGCGAGCACCATGTGACGCACCTGCGCTAGTTTAGTGTGCCAATATTTTTTTAAATGACAGAAATTCCGGACTTTAAATTACTATAAACCCTGCAATATTAGGGCCGTTTATAAGAGAACATAATCCGAGACTTACATATGACGCCAACTGCCTGTATAAATGGTGCATTTTTTTCTGTTCGAGGCTTACATAAGCCACAACTTAGTGTACGCCAACCTCGGTTTACACTTAGTCGCAGCTACATTTGAGCCTGTCCTACCGGCTTATGTAAGACGCGAAATCGCTCGTGTAAATAGGCATCGCTGCTTATGCAGGCCGAGAACAGGAAAATTTACCATTTGTACGGGCAGTTCGCGTTTTAAGTAAACCGCGGATACTGCAAGTAGCGGATTATTTTTCCAGTGTTAACCCCCCTATGTTTTCTGCAAGCTTGTGTACGCCGCGGATTATTTTCCTCTTATGTCTAATGTCTTCTCCCCCCACACCGTGGAAGAAAATGAGGCAAATCCTGCAAAGGTTAGCAGGTTCAGATTATGTACAACTTTCTCCGTTTTTTTTTTTTTTTTACCCTCCAAAACAGAGCTTCCGTCTCTTTCTGCACGGGCAGAAAGAGAATCAACCCGTCTCACGGGGTTCCGTTTAACATGTCCGCCTTCCTTTCTTCGAGATGTTTCAAAGAATCCTCAAAACAAATCACCTCATTACATTCGCTGAGTCAATTTTAATTATGCAACATTCTTTAACCATCAACTTTGAGACTAAAATATTCAACCTACCTACAATAAAGCTATTTTTAAACAAAGCAACTGTCTTAGCAATAATCTTATTTAATAGTGCCAACAGCCAAGAACAGAACGCACTCATGGGAAGGGAAGTCGCTGCAGAGGATTTTGGGCAACCATCAATAATTTAGTGTACTCTTCCCAAAATGCAATGCTACCCTGCAAAGATTCTTCCCATGATTCCACTGATGCAAGTGTGTTCCAAACATCTTCATAAATAGAGCTTTAAGTTCAGATAAATATTAAATTTGACCAATGAAACGTTCCCAAACAGCTCAAGTGGCATTTTACAGCATTTAAATGATTTAAAAATAAAGAACAAACCGAACACGGAATTCATTGGTTTTGGCAAGTGCTTCACACATTTAGTCTTGACTGACATTGCAAAGAATTCAATGGAGCCTACTCTTAAAAGACCTTAAAACAAAAACACAATGGCCGAACATAGTACACATGCAATGGACCTGGTATATGGAGTGTCTGCACATCACTGAGCTGGTAGATTATCATATGACAATCTTTAACCTTTTTTGAGCGCCAAAACAACAACAACAACTTCAGAATGATCTGTCCATTGTACTAGAATAATTAAATACAATTCAGTACGTCACATCAAGAGCATTCATTAAATCTTCCGAAAACCACTTCACAGTTTAAGAAGCATAGTATTCTTGGACTTTACAATTTCATGTTCGATAACCAAGATTGTAATAATAGTAATATAAAAATACACATTGTGAATGAGGGCAGATAGAAATCACAGAGATAATAAATGCCAATTTCCACAAAAATTTAAGCATCTGTCCAGCAGGTGGCATTCAACTATTCCAAATTACTTATTTAGCTTGCAATAATGACATGTCACATGGTACACTGCATGCATTGGTGGTATGAGTTTTTCTTTTTTTTTTCTTTTTTTTTTTTTTTTGGGGGGGGGGTCTGTTTTGTTTGTTTTTTTGTTGGTTTGTTGTTGTTTCTTACATAAGTATTCTGCTTCACAACTATCAGTGTGGTAACAACTCCTACAATATTAATTCTGGACGTCATGGCCATATTGCTTGTATTTCCTAGCAAGGGTCCAGTACATCTGGGAGAATACCTCGAACAGCAGGGGACACAAATATGTATGGCATGCATCTATCCAACATCAGCTCATGCAAGGGGAAGATATTAAGTTTCTTAAGACAGGAAAATGATGCCTTACAGCTGTAGGTGGCAAGGAAAATCCTAGAATTTAACTTTGCCAGTTTGGATTGATGAGGCAAATGGGCATCATAAAGAGTTTCTGAAAACGAAGATTCAAGCAGAGAAGGGTTGGTATGAGAAATAAAAGCTTTTGTCATGTGAAAAACTCATTTCAAAGTTCACAGATTTGCACAAGACAGGCTGGGTAAAAAATTAACCTGACGATCGTTCTTGGTTTGTTTTTCACAAAGGCTGGTCTCTTTAAAAGGAAAATTTACCATTGTTAATAATGCCAAATTTCCCTAACTTAATAGTCTGCTTTGTTTTCCTTTTTTTTTTTTCTTTCTCATTAACATTTGACACGAGTTGAACTGGTTCCTCTAAAATAATGAAACATTTTGAACGTTTCACCACAACTGACAACTGATAAAATGTCCATACATAATAGAAAAACTTCCATTTTGAGGTCTCCAAACAGAGGATTAGAAACTTCTCAAATACATGTTTCACAATGAAACTACATAAAGTGACATAAAAACATGTTAAAAGTAAATGTTCACCAAGTGCAAATTACTGTATTGCAGTACTAAATAAAATGTTCAAAAGTTGCTGTATTATTTGCTACCATCTAAATAGTCGTTGTCTTCATACATCAGTTACGGAGCAAGAGCCTTAGTATTAGAAATATATAACATGGACTCCTTTTGTAGAACTGCTTCTAAAACACTCTAATGTCCGAATGGGATAATCCACATTATACCTTTGTTAAAATATATTCTATTATTTGGCAGAAAAATCAACTTAACAGAGCATATCAAATAAATTATTTTGAGATACCACTGAATGCTTTTTCATCTCATGAAACTGTCAAGTTTAAAGTGTTACATCAAACTCAAGAGGTGTTCACAATCCAACCCATAACTACTCACTAGATTTCCTTCACATTGAAGCATTATAATTAAATTACACCTCTCCACAATCATGCACAACTGAAAAACAACTTCAGCATTATTCAATTATCAAAGCACAGAACTAACATGATATAAACTAAAGAATAATTTATCAATATCAATATTAAATCGAACTAATGAATGTGGACCAGCCTTTGTTGCAACGTCTTCAATAAATAAGTGATCTACTTGCCCTCCTTTAAATACTTAAGTGTTATGGCTAAGTACTAATAAGTAGTAATAACCAATATGAATCCCAGAATTAAAGTATTGTAAATAAATTATGCATAACTACATCTTTAACAACAGAACTCCCTTTTCAAATACAGGTACTTTCCCTCCTTTTGTGTCATCATGCTACAATGACTCTCCAACAGCGTGGCAAACATTAACGACTATGTAAAGAAACGTTTTAAGCACACCTGGCCAGAAAGAGGGTTGGCTGGAACAGAGAAAAGCACTTAACACATGGTTTCTCAGTATCGAGAGCCAAATTCAATTACATGTAAGAACAAATTCAAACCAAGAAATGGGAGGGGAAATTTAAATATGATTTCTTTCTGAAATCTTTATCTGAAGTCCCACATATGCAAACATACAGGACATGCAATCATGGAAACTAGAAAAAGTTGTTTTTGTTGCTGCTAAAGCTGTCTCCTTGTCTTGAGGAGGAATCAAAACAAATCCTCTTCACTTCATTGCGACTATTTTTCTGAACATCAATTTGCATCATCCCAATGACTAACTTGCTAGTTTGCAAGACAAATTATAATCTAAGAAAAGGAAATAGCAAGTACTTTGAGAAATAATTTAATTAAGAGATTAATTTATCAAAAGGAGTATGAAATTAACATAGAAATAATTTAAGATTTTACAGCTTATATTAATTTTACTGTTATGTCATCTGAAGGTGTGAATTAGTCACTGCAGAATGTGAAATGGAGGGGTTGCAACACTGAAGCAAATTTTCAGTGCCGTTAAGTACTCTATCATTTTCAACAGATGTATCCATGGCAACTGCTGAGGAGTGAAAGTCAAGGGCCTTCATGGTTGCTGTCTTGACTAATGGTGTGACTGTTCTGTTTGGTTGCCACGCATGTTCAAAGCCAAACTGGCTGGACCCATTTTCCTTAATCTTGGCAGGGCTACAAGGAGACAGGCAGAGGGAGCAAGTCAGTTTAAGTTCCATTAGCCATGAATTTAACAGCTCACTGGTTTGTACGTTAAGTGAGAAATGCTCTTGCACGGTTAAGCCCACATTACTTTGTTTGTTATTCTGATTAGCAAAAATACCACCATTCTATGCAGGAGGACCCAGATTTTTTAACATTTAACATTTCGGTATTTTGCAAGTTATGCTTTACATTTCCAACCACTTTCAGACTTGTTAGAATGAAGAGATTCACCAGCTGCAGCAACCGGACAACATTTGTGAGATCCATGACACATGGAAAGGGAGATTGGGGAGGGGGGGGGGGGGGGGTAGAAGGGTGTCCTATCAAGAACACAGCAAATTGTCTTTTTACAGGTGCTGAATTATTTTTTAAAGTTTTCAAGTTGCATAGCTATCATTGAAAAAAGACCAAGCTTAAGCTGATGAAATGACCTCACACTGCTTGAAGCCTAAAAATACTTGATTCGTGAATGCAAAGTTGTGTGCAGTGAGCGCCTCTACCATAAATATCGTAATGACTTAATATTTATACACTGCCATAACCAGTGATAACGGATTTTAGATACACAATAATTACATAATGATAACACCTGTCAGGTACTCATTTACATAATAATGGTAACACCAGGTTTTCTGTTTTAAGCTCATAAGTTACCCACAAGATCCTCTTTGGTTGGCATAACTTCATTTCATGTGGTGACATAAAATAATATGAAGTAACAGCCTCACAGCAAAGCCACAAAATTTATTGAAAGGTGCAGTTTGATATAAGCTTCAAGACTAACCACAGTTGTATCCGTCCAGCACCCACAATTATACCAGTAAGTACATTAATCACTGAGGCTTTGACCTTTTGACCTAGGCTTGCTACAATTATCCCAGGTTACATAGTAGTGTTACAAAAAAATAGCGTTGCAAAAAAAAACAAAACAAAAAACACTGAATCTCAAAATGGACATGCACATATATAGAGTACAGTTGATGGACGAAAAAGATGAAACATTTGAAAACTAATCAACGATTTGCAGAGTTGACCAGTGGCTGGGCTCTTTCTAAGTGGAAAAAATTATTTTGAGAATTTATCTGCTTGCACTTGCATGCTAATCTCAAGAGCACAATAAAGATTTTTGTGGATACTGCCTAAAAGAGGCAAAGCCACCACCTCATTGAGCTGCAGGTCCAAGTGAGTGAGTGAGTGAGTGAAACATAGGGTGACATCATGTTGCCATGAATTCAGACAAACAGGATGAGACAGCATGACCTTTAATGGAGTGGCAACAGAAATGAATAAAATGCACCCTTAGTCTTTGTTGTTGACATTCCCAAAGAATGTAATATTTTTTCTAGTTTAGCACTGCCCTTGCCTTCATTACAGGCTTATTTTTTGTTGTTGTAGTTACAGTATCTCTATACAACATGATCAATTTCTAGGAAACTTGAAATTCTTGATGAACATTCTGCAGTCAACCACACATATGATGACAATAATACCCAAACATATCCATAACTGAGGGGCCCCAGGTAAAATCACAGCCAGTTTCCACCAAATCACATGCACTAAAATTACGGTGTGAACTTCCCCATACTATATGCAAAAGTGTAGGGTAATGCAATGAAAAGAAGCCAAAAACTTTTTCCCCCTGTATTTTCATATTTTCTTCTCCCTAAATCACCCCCATCCATCCTCCCTCCTGTACCCCCCCACCCCCAAGTGCACATAAATTGTTTCTTTTTCTTTGTTATTTTCTTCAAACCACTGGATAAGTAATTCCTAGCTTAATTGCTGCGTATTGTGCAAACATTAGGCCACATTTTGACCAAATACATGAAAAAGTCACCCTGATATAAAATTTTAATGCCTCTTTGGTTACCTCTTTGGCTGTGTGCTTTTTCTTGGCGACCTGAAATTAGCAAAAAAACAAAAAAATTACTTTGCAAAAACTTATCATGACGACAACCTTTAGATTAAGCAATGTTTAAGTTTAACCCAGCTCTGAAAATGCATTAAAAAGGAGATAACACTAAAGAAATAATTACGTGAGTCACAAACAAGGGACAAAATTCTTTTGGCAAAATAATTACGTCTATTTTACTGTGTTGCTAAGAGCTTCCACTATTGGCAGCCAGCTCCTAGATGGAGACTGCTCCCATGGCTGGCTAGTCTGGCAACCCAGTGGCGAGCCTCCCTTCCCCTCCCCACCCCTCAACAAAGAATATCTATTAGGAGATAAACTGGAATCAAAGTTCACACTAACCCAAGTTTAGCTTAATGGGGCCAGATCTGATCATTTGAATGAATACCTTGTGTATCTCCATGGTGACATGGGAATTTCTCTATTTAATGAATCCATCACTGAAGGTGCAATGTACGTGAATCCCTGTTAAATGACCAAATGATGCCTTGGTAAGTATTAGACACATTTCCCTACAAAATGTTTCCTAATTACTCCAATAACTCAAAACGGCTGACATCTTTCAGCAATCTTTAAGTTGAGTGACACCCTTTCAGGAAATTTCCGTTGTTCCAACTGTGAAGTTTGTTTGCAGTCCCCATTTCATTGAGAAACAAAAAACTTTTTCAACTACGCTCACCAAACACAATTAAAGACAATAAAATATTTTTAACGCCCAATTTGAGAGGCCTACCATATTTGCAAGTGCTTGCCAATTGATGTTTTGTTAGAGGCTCATTTCAAGCCATTCCAGTACCTAGGGTTCCCTTTGTAGCTCTACAGAAGCAGAACATGCCATGACATAAGGGAGTCCCAGGTTCAATTATTCTATCTCAAGCACCTGATTTTTCCGTGGATTTGTTCCAGTCTTTTCATTCCACATTATAATCAGAAATTACCTTTATGAACATGAACACGGCCTGGCTTATTCCCTTTTTTTTTTTGGGGGGGGGGGGGGGGG
>BLFK01000490.1:2447502-2466372 GCA_014634185.1 Astreopora myriophthalma
ATAACAAGAAGTAGGAAATAAACATAGGTAGCACAATATAACTAATGCTAGCATGAAACTCATAGTAGTTTTTGTCATTTTACTTTAAACTTGCCTTATCAATCGTCTTCTTTCTGCTGTCTCCACAGAATGGGGGCTGAAAATAAAATGAAACAAAATGTTTAAAACCTTCTTTACTATCTAAGGTTCTATGATAGTGTGAAACTCTCAAGTCTTATTTAAAAGCTATAACTATGTTACTTGTATGTCGTGAGCTTACAGCAAGGCCACTGTGCTGTGTTGTGCAAAGCAAACCCACTACTTCCTTAAGACTATTGTGCACAACTAAAATGTTAGCCTTTTGAAAAACATTATTTTAATACCCCGTATGACAATCTTGTAGTTTCAAGTTTCTTTATTTCCACACAAAACAATTAAAAATTGTAAACTAAACAGACATTTCAAAATGTGGAGGTTTGTGAATGAAATGAGTTAAAACATGATCGCAAACCTAACCTGATATTTCACAAGATGTTATATTAATTTAATTTTACAATCAGTCTGTGCTTGTTTAACTGTGAGCAGTGTGCACTGAAGAAATCACACACAACAGTTATAAGCAAAAGGTGTACAACCTAAAATGTTGCCCTTAACTTACACTTCCTGTTAACATGTCATACATGAGTGCACCCAGACTCCACCAATCCACTGCCTTGCCATGACCACTGCGAGTCAGAATCTCTGGAGCCCTTCAGATAACAAACATTTGTTACAAAACGGGGTTAATGCTAATGCTAATTCTAACTATGTATTAATATTAACAGTAACTTTTGTTTAAGAATAACACATTGTATAATTTCAGTTGATGCCTTCTTTTGTTGCAAGCTTCTAATACAATATATTCACTAAGATGGTCTCAATCACATTACCATTCACTTACATATATTCAATGGTTCCACAGAAGGTGTGAGTTAAACTATTTTCAAAGACTGCCTCCTTGCACAAGCCAAAATCAGTTAGCACTACATGCCCTGTCAAAAAAAAATTAACCACAAGTTTATACACCTATTGCCCATGCAGTGTAAAGGTGCAGAAAAAAAATAGCAACATTTTTGTCAAACTTGTCACAGTGATGAAAATATTGTGTGACTAGTTTCATGCTAGGTTTCTATGTGACCTCTCTAGATGAGCATAATATTATTTTATTCTTAGAGTAAACGCTCCAAATGCATGATGCTGGCCGGAGGTTCAGCTCATAGTACTGTGGAGACCTAGGCTTTAAGATCACCAAAATGGCTTCTTACCGGCCTACAACTTGTTCGATCCAGGGCCCGGTTGTTCAAAAGCCGATTAACGCTAACCCTCGATTAAAAAGTAAGCGACATGTCAATTTCACCCTCTGAAAACACTTTCATATAGTGGTTTTAGACTGAAGCGGAAGAAAAGTGTAAGTCACAAACGACAAGCAAAAATCTTAAGGGAAAATCTTTGTGAATGGTAAATAAACTGGAATCAAAGTTCACTCCATCCCAGGGTTAGCTTAATCGGGTTTTGAACAACTGGGCCCAGGAGCACTGGGGAGATTTTTGGGCTTTCAGTCACCCTATGGAAGTCGTCTGTCACGCTGAACGCGGAGCAGTGTTCCCCCCATTATGCCAAACATTGTCTTTGTCATTCGTGCATTGCAGTCCCTCGTTAACCTAAATAGCTAATGGAACCACGATATTAAATAAAAATCTTGTGCAAGAAGTAGAATGGGATTCTACTTTTGGCGCAAGTTCTTTTTCCCCAACCTGCAACACTGTTATTGTTGTATGACAAGTTGGGGAAGGGAGTGGAAAAATATGCAACAATGGCAAGTAACTTGCATGGCATCACCATTACACGACAAGATCGGAGAAATGTAACTTATGTTTCTGTGCTTGGAAAGACAGCAAGCAAAGATAACTGCGAGTACCTGTGCTGACATGTCTACATTAGTCAAGCTACAAATAATCATAACAATAATATTACCATGTGTATCCAACAGAATGTTTTCAGGCTTTAGGTCTCTGCAAGTAATGTGTTACAAGCAAGTTAATATAGAATGTGTCACAAGCAAGTTAATATAGAAAGTGGCATGAAGATTTCCTTATTCCTTGTAGGTTCATTTGTACACATAAGCCACAATAACACAAGAGAGGGTTGTGACAACATTTCAATTTATGTAAATGTTCTCACAATAATTACTACAATAAAACATTACCTATAGATAATTCCCTGATTATGAAGATGTTCCATTGCTAATACAATTTCAGCCAAGTAGAAACTGTATGAAAAATAATTTAATATCAATAGCATTATTCTTTCCCTATAATTTGCAATAATTGTACATGTACTGTTCCAGAGAGAAAGCTATATAGAGCTTGGGGTTCCTTGATCTACCAGCCCCTCTGAACCCGTCAACAAATAATGACCAAAGTTTACACTTTCCATTAAAAAACAACTACTGGTAAAAAAAGTATTAATTATATTCCATCCATTGGTGGTACCATTTAACGATTCACTCTGGTTTTATACGAAACAAATTATGAGACATTACAAGGAGAACAACAGACAAGCTATGAAATTATTGAGGGTATCTTCACCACTTGCTTTGCACATCAAGACTTCCCCAACTCTTCAAATGTCCTTACCAAGCTGTATCCTCCATGAAAATTCCTTCTCTCTCTAAATGCATGAAGAGCTCTCCACCTTTAAAGTAAAAAAATTTTCTTTCCTTTATATGTATGCAAGAAAGTAAACCATGAAATAAATATTCCCTCACTACGACATGAAAACCCTTCACTTGGGTATGGAAAGGCTGTTTTCAGCTAATATCTACTTATCTTGGATGTGCTCTTAATATGAATATTTATTCTTAATTTATAGTACTAACAATTAATGGATCCTAGTTGCCTGAAGCTCAAAAGTAGTAGCCTGAAACCCTGGTCTTTTTTCAAGTGGCCTTTAACCACAATTTAATACACCTACCATTGAGATACTCCAGAATGAGATAAAGTTTTCCTCCAGTTTGAAAAGCATATATTAAATCAACAATAAATGGATGCTACAAACAAAAGCACACAGCAAAAAAATTAATTAAATTTTGCTTTGAGCACCTGGTCCAAGGTGCACCTTCTCTTAATGTAATTTGCACCACATCCAGTCGCTATGATAACAGTTTGTCTACAACACTCAGTTTCGGTTAATAGCATTAACAGCAAATTAATAACAATAATCAATATTTCATCTTCTTTCTACCTATGTTAATAATGATCAGTCTTTGGTTTCAATACCAACATACATTTTCAGTTTTCAACAAGCTAGTCAATAAATATTTGAAAAAAAAAAGTCCAGTAACACAGGCAATAATATTCTTCCACAACTTACAAACCAGAACCATATAAAACAACATCAAGCAAATTAGCAAGCAGAACTTGCACAACTGACCCTTTGACATACACAACATAGCTTACAACAATCCAGCATTAAATTGTTTTAACTCGTAAATTAATGTGTTAGCATGAAGAAACAATAAAATAATTGTCTTTCTTAGATCAACTTAACTCTTTGTGGTGGTGTAAAACTGCCCAAAATAATGGTTCCAACATCCATGCCAAGGAGACTGAACTGGTTCTTGTCATATTTTGAATTACACTGTAAGTTGAAAACTAACCTTGACAGCTTCTAAAATATTCCTTTCGGCTTTTGTGTGTGCTGTATCTTTATGACTTCTTATGATAGCAGCCTAGGGTAAAAACAAAAGAATTTTGTTTAAGCAGCATCACAGCAATATTAAATCATGTTGATGCCATGGTGGTTGCACCATTTTCTCAAATGAACTGCAGCAAAGAATACTTCAACAAAGTCCAAAAGAGTGATGTCAGGGCAATGATAATACAATAGTTACTAGCCATGTCTATACCCGCCAAGTGTCATGCCTGAGTGTTACAAATAGGCAAGGCAAGGCAAGGTGTAACCAATGGTGATATATAACAGCTAGAACTAACCCTAACCTAACCCTGATCTTTCTTTAGGCTTAATTTAGGCTTAATTTTCTTCATCCAAATGTAAAAAAGCTGATTTACCTGTCCTTGCACATACACCTTGCATGCCTCACTGGTTGTGAAGCAAGGCATCATAAATAGCTATAAATATTGGCTTCAACCAACCCTAACCTAACCTTAAACCTTCTTTGGGCATTTTAGACTTAATTTTCTTAATCTAACTGTAATAATTCTGATTTACCATGCCTTACACGTATGCCTCGCTGCCTCGCACTTTGTAACGACCCAAGGCGTGATTATCATGCCTGCCAATCGGAAATTTTCATGTCACGCCTACTCAGGCCTGTGTTCCAATTTCTCATAACTGGTAGAAACGTTTGAGCCATTACAGTATTTCACTAACAAATTTTGAAAAAAAAAACAACAACTTAAAATAAATTCGAACCAATGCGAGAAAACAAAGTCGATGTCAATTGACATTCGCCAAAATCTCCGCTTTTAGCAGGGAAAGCAAAGGAAACAAGGTTGTGTTTTGGAAAACACTTCTGAGGGACTTGGAAATGGGAAAGTCAAAGCGTATGACTATTTCCACTTTTGTAGTGGTACTTCTTCCAAACATGTTCAGAAATCATCAGACACTTTCGTGAATCTTCGGACATTATTGGTCCCCTACGAAAAATCCAGGCACTCTCAGGAAAAAAAATGTCACGCCTACACCATGTCTGTGTAGATCTATGGTGTTTAACTTAGCAAGTGGCATACAGTACTTGATGCTTGCAAGATCCCATAACTAGTTGAGGGTCCATCCTCACCACTGGGTTTGCACACAAACACAGGAGTAGGCAGAGGTATTTTTTAAACAACATTTTGTGCACTAAAAACATAGGCTGGTGCATTCACCCAATCAAATGGCTTAGCATGACAGTGACTGACAGTTCATCGTTATTATTTCACTTTTTTATTACAAGGTTCATTATTTATGTCATGTGTTTTTTGCACAGAAGAGAGCTTGCAACCATATGCATGGCCACTTTTGGTGAAATGACTTAACTCACAAGAACAACAAGTTTCTTACCATTAGTCCTGCCCCCTACCCCCAGGACAAGACAACTGCAAACACTTTCCCACCCCTGGGTCCTAAAGGATGGACTTGTCACAAGGGGTTCCCAGGGGAGGGGGGGGGATGGCAACAGGTAGAATGTAGAATTGAACCAAGCATTATTTCAAATAGTCTCTTGCCATCCATGTCAGTATTAAGGAGAAAAACAAGAAGTCCCAAAGGAAATTTGCGCCACCAAGAACGCCTAACGTGCCCAAACAAATGTTAACATTCAATCCCCCCAAAACAAGTACAAGGTCACCGTAAATTTACAAAAAATATTAAATGCGGAGACAGTGGTGAATACTTTACGGTAAATGTTCATGTATTAACCTTGGCCCTAAAACTATAGATTGACAAACAAAATGGTAAATCACTTGTCGATATCTCGTATGATAAACATTATTTTAGTGAACCCGAGCACGTACGTGCTGAGAATATTTTGAAAACACGATACTCAAAAACGTGTTGAATCATCACCACAAAACCTTTACGGCCCAAGAGGTGTCAATATTCAAAGAGTCGTTATTCAGATCATGGCCAGTAATGTAAGCTTTTTTGACAATGCCAGGATCCTATTGTTCAGCTGAAGATTAGGTTATATAACTTAAACAGATCCAAATGTTTTACGTACCTTTTTCAATACTTTCATAGCAAATATTTTGCCCTTGTTTCTTCCATCCACTTTACGAACCTGAAACACCTGAAGAAAATTAAAAATGGTAAGGTCTTGTCGGTTTCTTGCCAAATATCACCCCAATTTGTAACGTAGGTATTTTGCGTATCAAGGGTCTTCCCTACGTACAGCTGTCTTGTGCCTACCTTTCCATATCCACCTTTTCCTAAGACTTTCAAAAGTTCGAAGCTTTCAGGGCCTACTTTCTCGTCTTTCGGATTAACAGTCTCCTCTGAAATAGCCAGGGTTTCCATGCTAAACGAAAAAGAAAGTAATGGCTTAGTGATATTTCGATTGCGACGGTGAGACGACGCTTCAATGAAATTCTCGATTATAGAGACGAAATTTCAGAATACACGCCGACGGAGTAGCACCTCACCTTTCGTCGTTTTCCATGGGTTCGTCGAATAACTGCCCCTGCAATGGAAAAGTCATGCTTTAATATTCCAATATTTCAAGGGAAGAATTCACGTTTGTAAGCCGTCGTTACACGCAATTTCATAACAACACAACTCGCTACCCTCACAAACCGGCCTACCTCTTCGAATTCGTCGTCGCTCAAATCTTCATCGTCAATTTGCTGATCATTGATATCTAAGGGAAACACTTCGGCCATTGTTGCATTGATTAAAATTATAAAAACCGTTAAAACTTATCGGGAAAGTTGACTAAAACTGGAGTAAAATTTCGAAAATTTTATCTCCATTCCCTGAGACAATGAGCTCATGGCGGCCTCGCGCCTTCCCATTGGTGTGAAACACCGGTATATCACGTGACTACCAAAGCCTTCGTGACTTCTCGAACTGACTATTTTTGGCCAAAAAAAAAGCCAGGGAATATTTAAAGATCATCGATTTCCGCTTCAACTTTGTTTGGATTCTTTAGTTTTTGCTTGTATCAGGCGTGGACAACACAGATACCTTGTGGAGAAGAGATGTCCATAAATAAGGTCGGAAGCTTGATGGAGTTCTCTGGAATCTAAAGAGGGGAAACTACCCCGGAAAAAACGCTGAAAAAACGCTGAAAAAACGAAGGACACAATACGATTGTTCAAGCAGTTAAAAAGATACTTCGGAAAATGGAGTAAATAATTTCCTATTACGTAAAAGAAAAACCACACAGTGATATAAGTTTTTGCATCTTATTTCTTGAAGAACTTCTTGACGATTCTTTATTCTTTTAGGAGTTGTTTTCCCCTATAAGTTTGATGCTAAGGTGTAACCAAAACAAAAAAACTCCCGCAAAACCCATGACCAGAGCTATAAATAAACAAATGTTTAATTGACCACCTCCCTTACGAGGCTTTTCAGAGACAATAACAGAAATAATAAATATGAACATAATGCTCCAGTCAATTGAAACCCCGGCCCCCGGCCCCCGGGAATTAGCGGGGAATTTAACATTTACCAAGTGTTAAAAAACGGCTTATTACCCCGGAACCAAGACTTCTGTTAAAAGCCCCGCACAGCGGGGACATCCGAGCCAAGTGAAGAAACTCAATTCAAATCGAGATCGTTGGTCTACTCGTTATGAATGTCAAACTTTAACTGTTTTTCGTTCTTTTATTAAAACCTGCAGCCTCTTTAATAAGCTGCAATCTCCATTTGCGCCGAAAGCTGGCCTTCAATATGCCGAATTTGCTGCAGAAATCCACTTTCATTTTGATAACCCAGAGTTCATGTAAAATCGGCATTGTGTCGGATATAGCGAATGCGTCATCCCCAAAACTACTTCAGAATTATATGGATCTTGGTATTATATGAATGCAAATGGCGTGTGTTTTTAACGTCAAACACAACATGTTCAGCACATAAAAAGACCTGTCTTCCGCCGGAAAACGACACCAAAACGTCGCTAACGACTCACCCTTTATAGGATACTCTATAGATACCTGAGCCGATATCTCAAACGCTTCGTACAATAAGGTGGATTTAAAATAAGCTATTTATTTAAAATAAATTTCAAATTGGTAGTGATGAAAACACTTCTAAATGCTTTTATTCCAAATATCTTCAACAATAATTCACTCCGTATAAACTTTGATCAACTTAAACTTAATTATAAAAATATGTAATTATCTCGTCCTTCAAAGGTATTCTTATCATGATTCAATCACTTAAAACTTAAACAAAAGTAGACAGGCAACTTCACCTAAAACTATTTACAGTTGAACCTCTCTAATGCGGACACTAAAGGGACAGACCAAAGTGTCCGCATTAGAGACAACTCCCAACATTGAAGGTCCAATAATTTTGGTACGATCAAATGTATGTTTAACACGGGCAAACATGTGAGTGCGACAGTTATATGAATAGTCAGCATACCAAAAATTATAGACATAATCCAACTGAAAAATAATTTAATTTACGTGTTCAATTCACGAGTTTGCTCACAGAGCACTTTAATCTTTCTTAGTTTGAACACCGTTCATTCCAATTCAGTTACTAAATGGTTCGGATAGTTTGTATCAGTTGAGCAAACTGGATTAATCACGAAAATATTTGGAAACCGTAAACTAGCAGTTTTAACTGACGTTTCCGTGGACGTCGCCGTAGTAGATGCTAAGGTCCCTAAAGTCCCTAACATTGCAGCTCAAACAACAATAATTATAACATAGCAAGTCCATTCCCAATGATGCACGCTGATGACGTCAGCAAACAAATACCTCGCGGAAAAAAAAATCCCGCGAGTGACTTCAGCAGTTTGTGTTTATATAAAACTGGGGAGAACTTCCGCAAAAAGTTAAACTAAACATGGCAACAAACGAACCAGCTGATGAGGGAGATTTCAGCTCTTGTCGAAGCGTTCGACGCCGTACATCACAACCTTTTATTGTCTAAACATGCAGCGGTCATGGCTGTTAATTGGTTCAAATCGTACCTCTTCAGCATTAAACAAAGAACTGCGATAGCCAATTCTTTGTCATCAACCAACTAACGGGGTTACACAATGATACGACGAACGAACGAACAGAAACAAAATGCGAACTTGTTATCTTGTCAAAAACTATCACTGATAAATGGAATATTAACTAGTTGTGGTCCTCCCAACGGAGAGACCCTCATTACGACTTATTCTTCTGCTCTTTCTTCTTTTCAACAATAGATCTATCACGGACTGGAATTTTATTAATTTACTCGCATGTGGCATATTGATACACAAGGGCAGTTGCGCATGCGCATACTAAATACCTAAAGAAAAATATGCAGAAGCGGTAGCGGTACCTCTGGACATTTAAGCCTGAGCGACGTACCATGACGAGTCTCCCCGAGATTTCGGCCCGCGGATCGCTTATACTCGCTGCTTTCGGATACCTATCCCCGATAGGCAGTGAGGGAGAGAAATGTCGGCCCCTAGACCATATGTGACAGATCCCTTACGTACTTGCAGCTCAACTCCTTCTGCTTTATACAATGATTTGGAGCGATATATATTTGCGACTATAGTTGTCATGTCTTCCATATGGTAAGGATATTTTTTGGTACTCATTTGTAATACACGGAGTTGGCGCATGCGCATTTGCTAAGCATGACAAAACAGCAGAACGAACCACGCATTTTCCGGTAACACTTTAAAACGATGTCGCTTTTTCAGACATATTTTGTTTTGTTTAATTGTTTGAATTCCGCGCGAACAAACGAGGACAATAATTTCACGTATACAATGACATTAACGTGTCTGGTTGGACAGGGGATGGACAAAAGGTATTCAAAAAGAGCAATAGCTCCTAATGAACTATTGTTAAAAGTTAGAAAATGTTTGCTGCCTTCAGGGACTCTCCCGGACATTGATTGGTTAAAACTGTTTCTTTTTTAGCTGTTATATTCCCATAAGCATCTGTTCTAAAAGGTTGTTGTGAAAGAACAGCAACATGTCAAATCGCTATGGAGATGTAGAACGTCCACATTTCGTTTCGTTTTGTTTTCCTTTAGTTGAGTTTATTCCGGTGTTAAAAATGCAGTTTAGTCGATTGAGAATGAAGAATGTTTAGACCTAACAGAGAATCCAGCTTTATACGAATCAGTTATTTGAAGTCAAAGGAACTACGTACAACGCAATGCTTCACCTAAAAAGGTACTAATAAAAGTACAATTTTCAAAACTCCAGTTGAAGATCAGTGAATAAAACGTTGATGCTTGCGTAATCACAAACTCGTGCACACTATATGTCAACACCGGATCACTAGAGTGTCCGTAATAAAGAGGTTAAGTTTATATGACTTCACTCTCTGCGGCCGAGATTTAGTGTCCGTTGTCCGTGTTAGAGAGGGTCCATATTATGGAAGTTTTTTTTTAGAAAACGGGTGAGAATTTTTTCGGGACAAAGGGGAATGTCCGTTATAGAGTGGTGTCTGTATTAGAAAAGTGTCCGTAGGGAGAGGTTCGACTGTACCTTCTCCATCAAAAATGTTCTCATTATGATTGTTACAACTTTAACAAAGTGGGTAGGCAACTTTCCCTAACAAAATGTGTATCAATTGGTGTTGTTCTTAACGAAAGCTAACTTGACACCAAAGCTACCTCCATGCAATAACCTATAGTTTGCAGAGAATAGGTGGTTACTATCTTGGTTACTATGATCTTTATCTACACACATGAAAACAGAGGTGAATTTCACTCATTTCAGTCCTGAGATGACAGATTTACCGTATTAGATTGTTTCAACAGATTGAAGGCTTTGCTGTTTAATCCTCCATGTTAAGTCCCCGCTGTCGCCCCCGCTTTAGGTGATCGCGTGCTGTTAAATCACCGCCCCACGGTCCCGGTTTCAATGGCATTTTGTTAGATCCACCACCCACCGGGGCCAACGCGCCGTTAAAAGTGCGTTAAATCCCGGCTATGGATTCAATTGACTGATGCATAACGGAACCCGCGGATTTAACTCCAGCGCTCTAACCACTCGGCTACACCGCTTCCCTCCAAAGCTATCAGTGGGCCAATATGAAAGACTCTGAGAACGAAGTTGAGGCCAAATTGCCCTTTGTGATCCACCTATCAATGTTAAGCCCAAGGGTGAAGGGGGGGCTACCCACGGGAAATTGACTCAGAGAGCCTTCCCCTGGGTAGGGACTTTGACAGGGATGGGTTGCCCCAGGGTTGGCAATTTGACATGCCTGCCATCTTGGAAGAAAAGGATTTCTCTTTTTTTCCTGATTTTTCTGGACACCACAAGGACGGCGGAGCAGGGGGAACGGGGTGAAACTGGAGAGGCTTTTGGGGTGGGCTAACCCCCCCCCCCCCCNNNCCCCCCCCCCCCCAATTTCAAGCAAAAAATAACAAATTGAATACTGAAAGTAGCATTTCCGAGCTTCAAGATTTCAAAATTTTATGGGGGAGGACTCCCCCAGCCCTCCGCCTACAGGTTGGTGCCTTGTTCGCTCGCTAAATACACACCGCCATCCCTGCACCAAGACGGAAAAAAAGGCAAGCTTATCTTTTCATAAATATGGACCATCACTACATATTCATTAATTTTCTACTCTATCGTCGCGCATGCTTGGAATACAAGAGCTGGGTAACATTGTTCATGTTTTTTTGCTCAATTTTCGGTTTGAAGGTGCTGGGGTGGGGAATTTGATGCTTGCTTCCAGGGAAATGTCAAATTCCCCTGGGTCAACCCCCCCTGGGGCTTAACATTGACAGCGTCATGAAAACAGCCCACCGGCAATGAGATTAGATCACGAAATCTCTAGAACTAGGTACTTTTAGCACGCATTGGGCATTCCATCCTTAGAGTGAAAAAGAATTGAAAATGTACTCAATTCTCGACACAGAAGCGCACGGAAATATGATGCTCGCTATTCACTGGACCATTGCTTCATACAAACTTCTCCAAAAGTAGCAATTTATCGTTGTTGTTTTGTTGATTTGATAGGTGCAATTAAAAGATAAAACAGCTGCATTGTTTATAACAGCAATATGAATCTAGGGTGGTTTATTTAACTGTGCAATGGTGCAACATTGCATTTGATACAATGATGCAACACTGCAATCTGTGCAAATTCCATCAATGTGCTGTACTTTCCTGCCAAGTGTCATGGTGATGTTCAATCAAAATTTTCCAGTGACATTTGCGTTGAACAAACACTCTTCACAAAACTAACTTAGCAATGCTTTACTTTCACTTTCACTTTAGAGCAACTTGCACAAATAATGGCAAAAGGTACTCCAACCTTCACCCTTACCTAATTAGCTTTTTAATGCTCACAGTTTTTGTCATAACACTGAACCACAGCCAGCCCACACAATCTGTCTGTGAAACCATCGATAATTTCTATAGTAAATGTAAGAGATTTACCAAAAGTTTCGTCCAATAGCAATGTGTTGCTAAATGTACGGATCAATTCTAAATAAACATCAAACTTCCTTGTCTGTGATGTCCTGTCATCCCTTTGTCTCAGAAGAATAGAATGAGAGTCAAAGGTGATTTCAAAATCCTTCAAAACACCTCTTCACCATTCACTCCCTCTATAATAGTGACAGTCAACAGCTACTTCAAACTCCTTCAAAATATCACTTCTGAGGCAGAGGGATGACATCGTGGACAAAATAATTTAATTTAAATATCAAGTGCCCTAAACATGAACAATGAGCAGGTAGAATACCTTCGTACATACTTCAAATTTTCTGAATCACATTTCTCTAAATCCATGATATAGTCTTGATATAGTTCATTCCCAAATATTTCACACAAATCATGAATCTCGAAATCAAGGTGACACATTAAGAACTCAATTATTGGTATAATGAGAAGTCATTTTCCAAGCCCCGTGTCTTTTATAAAATGCATAATTGATTTTCATTCACTCAGATTAAAGTTTACATCTATCCAAAATAAATTATGCAAATATTAAGTGGCCTTTAAATGAGACAACACGTCAGTAGCCCATTGCAAAAACGTGAGAGAACTGGAAAAGAGTGCGGATCTTTTTCATTTGTTTTAAAAACTATGATATTCAAATGAAAAGAGCACTGAAACTTGAGAGTCTTTACCAACAATAGAAGTATTTAGAATTGGAAAATAGTAAAATAGGAGCTCTTCCAATATCACCTAAAATAGAGAGTTTGTATGGATTGGGTAGACAGGCCACAAAATTATAAGGGTTTGTATGGAATTTTGCAACTTTTGCAAGTCTACCACTTGGCCAATTTTCTGTTGAAAACTCTCAAACTTGGCTGGGTAGCTCTTCATTCCATAACATTTCAGTTGAAAAGTTTAGATTTTCAATCTAATCAATACGAGAAACTCATCCCAGTCCTCTCACGTTTTTGCAATGGGCTATTACAAAAAATTGTCTTTAAGTGCACCTAACCCTCAAAAACTATAAATCATGTATTTTGCCCTCTCTTCAAATTTCTGCTTTTAACCTACCACCCAGCTAGTAAGAAGGATGAGTCTATTCCTTACACGATGTCAGAAATTGCTTTGCAATGCAAAAATTCTTTAAAACTGGTATGCAAAAACTGTTTGTGACATCATTTCAGGAATAGACTCATGCCTCTCACTAGCTCGGCTGTGGATCAAATGGCTGCCAGTTTTATGAAATGATGATGAAAGGCTAAATATATGGTTTACGGTCAAGAAAGTTAACCATTAAGAAAAAACATTTTGTGCCTAGGTGCACTTTTAATCTATGATATTTTGTTAACTATATTACTGTAAAGCTACCGGTAATGAAGTATAAGAAATAGAGTGTGCTCACTTTTGACGTCACAGTGGCCATGTTAGAGGAGGAAAAAACAAAGAAATAGCAGCCATCTTGGAGGAGAAAAAGATTCTTTTGAGAGTTGAACTCTATTTTTAGCAAATCACTTCTTTTGTTTCCGTACACCAATAGGGTAAACAGACACCCTTTGTGGCCTAATAACTCGAACAAAATTAACGCCTATTAAGGCTCTCATGTTAAAGGCAATTGAACAGCTCCAGGCAAAGATGTCCTAAGCAACCCTTGTGCAGTTTGTGGCTCATTTTGCATCATGGCAGCCAACTTCCCTCAAGTCAGCTGCACTCAAATCACAGGGTAAACTTTTGCATGCTATGATACGCCAAAAATTAGGGCAATACAATGAAAAGAAACCGAAACATTTTTTTTTTACTTTGTACGTATATTTAAATATTCCATCCTCTTGCCCCAACCCCCCCAATAGTATGAAATACCACAACTTAATCACCAGTAATCGTGAAATTTTGCTGCAATTTCACAAAATGACCAAATGCACCAAAAAGTTTTTGCTCTGAGCCTTTCAATTACAAAACACCTTTAACATGGGTGCCATTTTCAGATTTTGCGCTCATGACTCTTGACATCTCATCACAATTTTATAGGGGAAACTTGTCAGGTGAACAAGTTCAATTTTTATTAAATGAGTGGGGAGGCCTTCTACTTCTACTTCACTTATTGAGATACAATAGGAAAAAACACTGAAATTCATTAGTATTTGCTGTTTCCAATCTTGTATTGGTGCCATGGTGGTATAAATTTGAGAGAAGCAGATAAATGCATGAAAAGGAATTAAGTACTACCTGTAATTAAAAACAATTTAACAATAGAACTATTCCAACTATGTAAGGAATTACTTATAAATAATGTACAAAATTCTGTCTCAGCCACATTATTGAGTCTTATAATAGTCACTGTGGCTTGAAGACGACTCACAATTAATACTATCAGACATTTTCAGCAAGGCTTCAGCTGCACATGCACTCTCATCAGTTAAACTTCTCTTACACTGTGCAGATAATGAGCACAAACAAAACACTGATGAATAAGAGTGCAAAAAGTGGCCATCTCTCTCCAGCTTCCCCTTGCATGAATGCAAATCCAAACCCAGTTCTCCATTGCCAAAAAAGCCAAGCACAGGAATACCAGGAAATTCCTTTCGAAAAATTCCAGTCTCCACATTCTTGGCACTGTAAAACTTCTCTCCACGACCAATGCATGATACCATGAAACAAGCTGTATTTGAATTCTTTTCACAAGGGATACCAGATTTCTTCATTTGCTTCAGGCTTTGTTGCAATCCTTCTGACGTGTCACCATGGTGAACCATGGATATTGCTTCAACATTTCCCGATATCGCCAGTCCTACAACTCCTGCATTTTTCACTTCGTTATCTACCATCAAGAACGATTCCACAAGTCCACCAATAATCACCACATCTGATTTATTTTCTTCATTGTTACAAGCCTATAACATTTTGGAAAAAAAAAGTGCAGAGCAAGTAGGAAGTTAGGGCTAGGATTCTTCCAAAATTTGAGAAAGATTTAACACAGGTGGCACAAATTAATTTTTGGAAGGTAAAACAACACAGCAACCTTTGTGCAACATCGTCCATACCATCTGTTTACCATTCTAGTATTATATCCCCCTGACATGAGGCATATGTAATATGTACTATTTTAAGTTATTTTTGCCTCAGAAACAGGAAATTATTGTGACACATGAGGGCAAAAGATGACAGCAGACATCTGCTGATATGAAACACTACATTTAATTTACTTTCCTTCCAGTTGCCAACACCAGTACATGAGGCAGCAAATTTTTACCCAACATTAGATCCTGTGGAGAACCCTTCAAAAAGCTAAGACAAGTGACCTTCAGTTCTGATGACCAATCTCCAGTCACTGCACCATTTCAGTGCAAAATTGTGCATTGAAAACTATCAACCTTGGGCCATAGGGTAATGAAAATGTTGCAACAAAGAAACATTTACCTGGTGATCTTCTAAAATGTTTTGATGAACCGTTTCATTTTTTAATTTAACCCACTTACCTTCCAAATTCCTGATGCCACTTTTCCAATGACATCAAGGTGGTATGTGTCTCCCTTGGCTAACAGAAAAGCACACTTAACAGTTCCATCAAACGGGATTTTCAAAGACTTCTCCCAGCGATTCTTGTATGTTCTGTTGTTCTTTACTTCTGTAAGTCCCAGATTAATCACATGGGCAGATGTGCCTTCAATCTGTGGCATCAACATCATGGCAACACCCTCTGCCATTTCCACTTCTTCTGATACTCCACTTTCACCTGTTCCAATGATTCCTGCTCCAACACAACCAATGAGAATGCAGGAACTAGGTAAGCTGCACTTCACCAAGTTTAACAGGTTTTTTACTTCATCCCGTCTGTTATCAGAATATTCTGTACTTCGACTCACTAAAAGAATGCATGCTGCTGGAACCAGTGGTAGTTCATCTAAGAATTCAGTGACCCTGCGACTTATGATTTCCATAGAAAGCTACAAAAGACAAAACTGAGTTGATAAAATGTCCTTGTGAGAGACAAGTTGGTGGACTGTACTTATTAAATGGCATATTTATCTGTTTAATATAACCAAAGCACAGCGGATAAGACAAAGCAGCACTGTTGTCAAGGTGGCCAGATGCAAGAATTCACTAACTAAAATGGTTACAACATGGCAGGGCTGAGCGCATTTTATAACCATCTTAAAACCTGCAATCAGGCTCATTTTAGCCATTTCCAATATGTTATTAAATGTTGCTAGTCTGACACAAAGCCTTGGGGGACATCTTGACAGTCAGCCACTACTTGCCTTCTGATCAGATTGGCTAATCAAAATCACCAGGGCAAAGTTGCTCAAAGCTGGGTTGTAACGTTAGTAATAACCCTGGGTTGAAGTCCAATTCAAATGCATAGCTTATCATGGTATTAATCATGGCTTAGCACAAACCCTGCTTCAAACAGCTTCGCCCTTCAACCAAAAGCAGTTCCTTAATTTCTGTTTCAACTCTGAATAATATATTACTAACGAATGGCCTTCATATAACACAACTTAAGCTAGGAAAATTGTTAACTCTAGACACTTTGCAATATACCTTGCAAATTTTGTTCACCAGTGTACAATTACACTTTCAATGCTACAAAAGTCAGCATGGGACCAAAAATAATGCAAACGAGGAACAACGCAATTAAATGTACTTTCGATTTCCTCGAAGGTGTGTTCTTAACTTCGCCTTTGCGGTCCAAAATTGATCAAATTTAGGAACTAAATTAGCTACTAATGAACTGATGTCTTAGATAGCCGAAGTAGATGGTAAGAACACAAGAAACCGAAAATTAATTGAGCTATATATAATGTCTACGTCCCTCTAATTCTAAGTGACATTCTGGACCACCGATTCGTATCCTGGGTCTTTCATATTTGCCTCAGGTAAGCTTTAGCTTATGTATTTCAAGGATTTTGGGACTAGTTTGCTGCCAATATTTTAATACTGTAACCATACTGACTTCACTTACCTTCGAGGTACAAGGGGTGCTGTGCAATTCATGGTAAGTCACAAAACTCAACCAACCCAACTTTTGTCTGGAACGAATAATTCGTTTCGCTGTGTCTCGCCATAAACGACAAACTTGCATACACGCAAACAGTGCTCTTGCTGGCAAAAAGGACAGAATTATTTCTACCACTTCTGCGAGAGAAGAAACACGCGCTATCGAAGAACTTCCGCACAGTTTTGATGCCATTTCATCTCAAAATTTTCTCGCAGGCCCAATCATGGCGATCTCCACTTGTTTACATCAGGGACTGAGAACGACTGTCTAGTACAGTATCAGGGGAGGGGAGAACTCACGTGAAAAAATAAATTGGGGAGAGGAGGCGCGGGTAATGATCTTATTTTAAACAATTCTTCATGGAAAGGAAAAGTGCCTAGAAAGCCCTCTGTTTGAACAGTAAAAACTGACAAGGAAAACACGTTGTATGGATAAATTGCATCAAGAGAATGTGGAAACAAAGGGAAACGTTTAACAAATGTTCCCACAAATACATTACACCTGAGTGTGGGTCTTTCTGCATGTACTGGAAAGCACTGTATTTTGTTCACTTGGGATTAGTCTTTGCTTGGAGTTGTTTTGTTTTCTGTCTTTTGTTTCTTTTGTTTTATGTCACATGCTCCGGTACATGCAGAAACAACCTTGAGTGTTTATCTGATCTGCAGTCAGTGTAAAATTGTGACTGCAGATCGTTGTCTTGATGATGCAAATGAGTGGTGACAACAACACTCAGATATGCAAGTAATTCGATGCATACCGACTTTGATAAGCATCACAAACTGTCCCCTTGTTCTTCTCCTCAACTTCAACATCACTTGTGCAGAGAAATACTGGCAATAAACGTCACAGTGTCACCAAAACTGTTGTTTTTCGAGTAAACATAAACTGTTGCATTTAGGATTACCCAAAAATAACCCTACTGCTAACCCCAACCTTAATGTTAAAAACAGACACTAGACGCTTAGACTCAACGGGACACTTCATGATGGATATCAAAATCGAGCGTGCATCTCATTACTTGCATTTCGGGACATAAGTGAGTGACCAGCGGCTACCACCACCCCTAGATCCGCCCCAGTGAGGTATCATGCAACTGTTCCTTCAAATTGTTGCATCTTCTTTGCAAACTGACTGGTATGGCACATGTTCTGGCCGGCCAGTTTAGACAAAAGGAAGGCGCCCCTGGAGTTCACGTTAACCCTAACCTTAATGTTAAAAACAGACACTAGACGCTTAGACTCAACGGGACACTTCATGATGGGTATCAAAATTGAGCGTGCATCTAATTACTTGCATTTCGGGACATAAGTGAGTGACCAGCGGCTATGTTGACTTAATGAAACAAAGGAAACAATTTGAACAAAAAATGGAGTTCAATTCCCTCTTACTTAGGTCGGGAATCAGCTATCCCAAGAAAATCTTTCCAAACAGACTGATCAAACATGGCATCTCTTATTTCTTTAATATTCTTTAATCCCGTGTCAATTCCCAAAGAATCTTTATCTCCTTCAAAAATTTCCAAAATGCTTGTAAATTAAATTTAAAATGTGTAATAATAGTATTGATAGTAAGCTTTAAAATGATAGTTTCCTAAGACTTCATTAAGAACAGTATGAATTATTTAAAATTATCTATGAGGGGGAACTTTCCAATGAGCATCACTATAGTGACATTTTAAAGTTTGCATTTTATGAATAATTTGTTGCCCCATAAACTATTCATACCTCTTACCCAAGAGAGTGAATTGCTTGAACCCCATCACCCCACCCCTTTAAAAACCACCATTCTCCCC
>BLFK01000490.1:2471978-2474478 GCA_014634185.1 Astreopora myriophthalma
GGTGGAAGGACTTGATTTTGGAGAGCGTCGAATCCTTTTCACTCCCTGTCTTCCATTGGCAAGATTCACCTGCGTTTTGGCACATTTGCTTTGAAATGAAAAGATCTTGTCCCTCAAATTTAAAAGAGTTCGGTAACAGTTTCTGCACAGATGCTGAGGCAGGCAATCGTCGTATGTTACACTTACTTTCGCAACGTCACTTATCAAGCGTTGCAACTTGACGCTCTTCCCGTAATCCGAGAAAATCGAGAATCTCTGATTGGGATTTGTGAGGTTTCCACAAAGACGGCACAAATTTCTGATGTCATTGAATGCTTCAAATTCACCTGCAGGTTTCGCCATGTCTGTAAACAATCCAAATTTGCCGCGCAAATGTTCAAAGAAGGGATTGGACACGAGGCTGTTCGAACAGCCAATGAAAAAAATTGAATAATCGGATTTGACCAGATCTCGCCTTCGCTCGCCACAAGAGATCTGGGTACGAGATTAACGGCAACATGGAATCTATCTGTTAAATAGTGCCCGCTCAGTGGAAAATACCCAGGGCCCGGTTGTTCGAAAGCCGATTAACGCTAACCCTCGATTAAAAAGTAACCGACGTCTTAATTTCTCCCTCTGAAAACACTCTCAAAATATGGTTTTAGGCTAAAGCGGAAGAAAAGTGTAAGTCACAAGTGACAAGCAAAAATCTTCCGGGAAAATCTTTGTGAACTGGTAAATAAACTGGAATCAAAGTTCACTCTAACCCAGGGTTAGCTTAATCGGGCTTTGAACAACTGGGCCCTGCAGATGGTTAGTAGTCGTCCGTGAAAATATTTCTGTAAACAAGCAGGCTTATAGAAAGTAAACAACTGAACTTGTATTAACAGGGTTTTGTTTGTTTTCTTTTTCAAATTTTACGTTTAGCTTTCACGGCTTTAATCTAAAAAAGTTGAAAAATTCAATATGATTTTTGAACTGGCGCGCGAAAGAAAATTTAGTGGTGAACAATAAAGACAATAGAGTGTTTATGTCTCGGAACTATCGGTCCGATAGTTGCCCCTTTTTATGTTAAATTTCATGTTCTTAAAACTAGCATATGTGCCCTCGAAGCTTCGCTTGTCGGGCAAATATTTGTTTTAAGAACATCCGAATTTCCGCGGGGCAACTATCAGCCGATAGTTCCTCGAGAGAAACACTCTATTGTTTAAATTGGGAAAAACTATGCTAATTTACATGAGAAAAAAAATAGAAAACGATAAAATCACGAAGCGAAACGATGTAAAATGTTTTAAAACACCTTTGAGCTTATAGTCTTTTTGCTCGTTTAAAGTAGGCTTTAAGTCCCTTATGAACAGCATCTCAAACATAAGACAGTCTCACTTATTTTTCACTTCCTTAAAATTCTGAAAAGTCTCGGAAGGCTGAAAATGTCGCTGCCGTGCGTCCGCAAGTGCTCGCCGATGGCGGTCTTGCCCTCGTGTTCGTCGACTCTCTGGTGTAGGTGTCGGTTTGTATAGTCGACATAACCAGCCTTTCTGTTTGTTTACCAGGGCAGGTTTTTGTTCCGTAGGTTTCAAATCACCGCCTAATTTGCGACTGGTAAATACGGGGGATAACTCCACGCCAATCTTTGATGATATAGTTCTGTTATTTGGCGTCTTACTGTATTAGCTGATCGCTGACATTTGAAAGGCAGCACAATCCGCGTGACTTGTGGTTTTTCGTTGGCAGTAGGTTCTTTCTGAAGATCGTCCATAAATTTCTTGATAATAGATTTGATTAAGCTTTCAGGGTATTTAAGCTCAGGAAATAACCGCTCAAGTTTTTGACATTCTTGAGTGAAAGCATTCATTGAGGAAGAGAGACCATGGGAGTCATTATTCCCCTCTTCCCTGGGAGAGAGGATGAATAATAAGTTCAGTGCAAAAATATAAGGGGCTTTTTTATATACTGCAATGAGGTGCACTGGTATTGTGCAGCTTACCCCTAGCTTTATTTTCACCCAACTAGAGACTAACAAAGACAGGTTACAATCTCCACTCTTATAGGTACGCCTGACAATCCAGAATGTTCCATATCATTACAGGAGATTCTCATCTATAACCTAGTCGAGAATGACTAAGAACATTGATACAGCACATTTGAGAACATTCCTGAAAATTACTCTACATCGACATACATTTTTAATTAACAAGAAATGGTCACAAAACCCTCCACGCATGTTCTAACTAAATTTTCAACAACCTCGTTGATTAAAATAAGTCAGGGAAATAAATCGATTTACTTTCAGAGGTGTACAATTCCTGAATTCACCACAAGTAGCAAAACTGACAAATCTTATACATCACCGCGTAAAGACATTATTTTCCTGATAGTTCATATTTATCTTTAGCCAAAGTGGAGGATTTACATGCAGCTGTTTCGAGAAAGCTTGACCAAAAGAAGTGTACAAGAATACGCGACAATGCCAAAAGGTAGTGTTGGGCATATTCACTAACATTTAATAAAACTCCAGAAT
>BLFK01000490.1:2479478-2486122 GCA_014634185.1 Astreopora myriophthalma
AGTTTGCATTTTATGAATAATTTGTTGCCCCATAAACTATTCATACCTCTTACCCTAGAGAGTGAATTGCTTGAACCCCATCATCCCCCCTTTACAAACCACCATACCCCCACCCCCTAATTACTGAGAAAATCCAGGAAGGTATTATTCTCTATAGCCATCCAGCACAGAACTACCCTGTGAAGTGATAATAATAAAACGAACATCTGCAATGGAAGCTTAACAGTTTGAAAGCCCATTTAAAAAATACTGGTTTCTTAAAAACCAGTAATTTTACTATGTTTGACAGCAGTGAATCTAATCCTTCATATGGTAGTTTCCACTATAAACTTTGGGTTAGTCTGTTGTAAATGTAACATAGAAATTATAAATAACTAATACAGTAAATTATTAAATTTTAATAACAGTAAAATTGGAGTTCCAGTCAACCAGGCTTGATCATCTTGTTGCCAGGACAGAAAATACTGAAAACTGAAAGAAATAGCATAGTATTAGCAGTACTCTCATTTATATCCAAGTCCCAATAATCAGCACTAACTCTTAAGCCTAGGTATTGTCTACCCTCTTTATTCAGACAAGAAAGAAAATAGTGACACTGACTCTCTTATGTGAGTTTTTTGACTAGGAATACATTAATTATTCAAAATTTGTTCAATCATAGTGTCAAATTAATGACAAAATTATAGCCTGATTCAAAGATGGTGCCATGTTGCTCGCTACTGATTCACGCCACTCCTGTCTAAAGTATTTGACTTGAAATTCAAAGCTTATGATCATGCCAGTCGAGCAAAGTACATCAGATGAGAGCCACCTTGGACCATCTGAGCATTAGGCTAACTATACTACTCAAATGAAGTATACTACTCAAAGTTTACTTTGTCTTTCAACTGTTGGCATAGGCGAAGAGCTGCCCCAAAGAGCAGCACAGAATCACCAAGTCTGGGTATTGAACAATCCACCTGTCAATAAATCCAGAAAATCCAAAATCCAAATAAAAACTCTACTCAATGATCTTTCGTCCTACTAGTGGAACTATTTTATTGACAATGACCTAAAAATTTACCTCAAAGTGACTTGTAATTTCCATCCACTTGTTGCTGTATTCACTAGACCAGAAAAAAAAATTCTTTCATTGAATCTATCTTTCAAACCTGAAAACAATCTCTACAACTCTCTACTGTTCATCAAGATATTTGGATTGCTATGTCTTGCTGGTTCTGTCCTTGTGCTCAGAAATACAGATGAGACTCCCTCTCCTTGACTTGACAGTCATTAATAATAGAAAATTCTAAACCCATAAAAAGTATCAAGGGGTTTACTGTTTGTTTCCAAAGAAACATAAATGAATTTCTTTTAGAAGCTATTTTTTGCTTGTACATTACTGTGATCACCAGTATAATGCAAAATCAAACTTACAAAGTTTGTCCAACAGGGTCATTGTCCTGGGGTTGTTTCTACAGAAGGGATTATACAACAAGATCTTAATTAGTTAGAAGGTTACATTCACAGCAACTGTCACTTAGCTCATGTATTGAAAGAACTCAAGTTATGCAGCCAATAAAACAACTCCTATGCCAATACATGTACAGACCACATTATTTTTCTTTACAATGTATGTATATCGGATGTGTAGTCAAAGATGCATCTTACAGTGGCATGTACATTTTTCCACAGTTGTATGTGCCACACCTTTGATTAACTTTCACACAAGTTTTTACAATGTACATGTTTTGAACAACCTTTTGAGGGTTTTTGTTCCAATGAACAACCCAGAAGAAAGCAAGCTTACTCCTGCAATTTGACCCCTCCAGTCCCCTGTCCATCAAAAGCAATTGGAAAGACAATAAAAAAACTAGTAAAAACTTTGCCTGTTAGTAATGGTGACAGCACAGGACTACAGAACAACAGAAGAAGATCAAGAATTTACACACAGTTTGCCCTAATTTGAGTTTTAAATCCAGTAAGATCAAGCCAGGGCAAACGAATTAGCAACTAATCAACTGCTCTCATAATTATAGTAACAAAGATGGCAAATTCAGTAAATGGTATTAGAAAAGTCACACAGTGCTCACAGAGCAAATTCTAAACTTACAGAGCTTTGTGGTGGAACAGGAAGTGTTATTAAAGTGTAGACTGACAGAAGAAGTTTGTCGCCATTAACACAAAAGTACCCAACCACATCATCCGGCATACCAGGCTTGAACACTCGCTGGAATTAAATAAACTCTGTCAGGGAACATAAGAATCCTAACAACAAATACCTAAACCTGATAAAAGTGTCAAGATCTCAAAACCGAGTTCACAGTTACCTGGTGTCCAGATGTCAACATTTCTAATACTGTTGTCTTATCAGGCAGAGATAATCTTGATTTCCCTTTGGTCAAAAAACTTGTTATTTCATCAGTGACCTGAGAAAAAGGAGATAGAATTTGGAGCCAGGACCTAACTGTTTATGGGTGACAAATATAAACTTACTTACCACTGAGAACTTACAATCTATATGATCCTATCTTAACGCCCGAGGGGTGGTACCCCTTGGAATTCTTGGTAGGGATGTGTCACCTGGTTCTCCAAATCCTGATCCTATTTCAGACCAAACATGCCACTTTTTCAGACCTGGCCTCTAAAATCCATACCTGTTTTCAGATCTGGCTTCTGAAAGTTGTACTTTGTTTGTAAACCATTACCTTTTCCAAGTGAAACTGAGTAGTGCCGAAGTCAAGAATTCAACTGAAAGTTCAGCTTGAATTATATATTTTGGTTACTTATTTTCCCTTTCTCTATTATTCATTTGGAGTTGAAAATACAAATATGTTTATACGCTCTTGTGGTTCCCTTGAAAACCATTACCCATTTTTAGACCAAAACAGCTCAAAAACCATACCCTTTGGGGCAGCACATACCTATAAATTATAGCTTATATAGAGGAGTACCCCCTCCCCCGGTTTAATGTCAGAATTAGGGTAATTGATCTGTTGCTGGCCTCTTGATAACCTGTTGTTATCTAAAATAACTTTATTATGATTGCAAGAATACCACTTTTCAACATTTCAGTCTTACCAGTATTCAGAAATTCAATTCAATTTCAATTCAATTTATTCAATCAATATTATTATTTCAATTAATTAAAATTATTAACAATTTGCAACATTATTTGTTATTTACGTAATGATCCCTGCCCGGGAAATAGCATTGCTAATGGCGGCAGGCGGGAAAAGAACATCAAGTTGAGATTTCCATTCAATTTCACATACAATTTTACAATACCATTTTACTAAAATAAGAGAAAAAAAAGCTATAAATTTACAAGAGCATGCATATACTATACGAACAAAATACAATAGTAGAATATTCTTTGTCAAACTAATTTGAAACTAAATAATACAAGTAAAGTAAAGCCAGAACACTACAAAATTATAATTTTTTAAATTCGTTAATTAAAGGGTTCAGGTGACATTTGTCACCTGACGCTGGTCAAATAGCCTAGCTCCCATGAGTCTACCAGAGCTCAGTAGTAGAGTATCTGCCACTGAAAAGCTCTAAGGGTAATTGTCGGTAAGATAGACTATGTTGATGCCTTGGCCATGGCTAACCTAGACACACTGTTTGGAGTCAGGCAAGCTACTGCCTGTGAGAGGTTCATCATAAATTAACATGCATCAGCGTCCACCCCTCATGAATGTTATTTCCTCCCACAATTGTACCAAGAGTGTGAATACTCTCTCCGTCACTGCAATCTGACACCTGTACTTAGTCAGACTAATAGACTAAATGACTTTGTTACTGTAAATATCAATGTATCGCGTGATCAGTAATGGTAATAGCACTGAGTGGAGTACAATTCAGGGAGTAATCGGGCAAGTAAATCCAAGATTGGCCAGGCGCATCCATCCATCCATCCATCTAACTAGTAATCGGAAGGACACAGATTTGACTCCTGCTAGGAGCAATCAGATTTTTTTTCTGATTATGCCCCAGTCACCATCGATAAATACATCACTTGCCATTGTTAACTTGTTGGTCAATGAAACTCATTGGCCGACAATTGACCAGCAGTCGTTGGTGGGAGCTCTTCTTCACAACTAGCAAAGGTATTACACACAAAAAGAACGATAATTTGCATAAAAAGTAACAACCTTAAACACGTTAGAAAGTAAATCATGATAATACAACACAGAATTTACAGAAAGTTTAATGTGCTATTACTTACCTTGCTGACTTCTTGTCCTGATGAAAGATTGCATTTTGATTTAGTTTCTTCTACTTTTTCTATAGCAAGTTGCAAGTAGTTGATGGCATCTTGAATCTAAACAATTTTACAAATGAAAAACACATGATCCACATTCATCAATAAAATCTGGACAACATGTACTTTTGAAGTTTAGAGATTCATTTTAGTGATCCTTTTCATGAAATCCATTTTGATCAATAAACAACAAGTTATTACCTGTTTTAATTTCCATGGCATTCGTTCTCTTATGTGTACACGAAATCCATTTGATATTTTGGGGAGTTTAAACCTGAGGTCCTATAAAAACAACAACAACAATCATTGAACGATTTCTAATAATACACCATTGCAGTTAAATGCAATTTAACAAAGTTAAAAACAAAGAGCGGTGTGGATTGGCAGCACAGTTATCTTCAAAGAGCAGTAACAGTCAGCAGTGTGTGGCCTAGGCGCATGCTCCTGTGGTCCTTCATTCACATGGCTGCACTTGTTGGAGATCTTGCAGGCCTTCTTGTGCTGCTTCGCCCAGTTGGCTTGCCCCCCCCCCCCTCCCCTGTCTATTTTCCCACTGCTTGTCGGTGTGACGGGTGCTTGGACACCTGATGTGGGGGTTCATGGCTGGGTTGCAGGGATTGCCAGCCATGGGAGTGTTACTCGGTCCAGGGGCTGGCTGGCCAGCCTTCAGCCTTCCCAGGTTATTTATATCTGTTTTGACCACTTTGATTCTTGCAATGATGACAATTCCTAGATATTTTTATTTTTTAATTTATTTGCAACAATAACTTCAATACCTTTACATACAATACAGTACTTTACAATACTACACTATTACAGCACTACAATTTAGGTGTGCTACAGAAATACAGTGAGTCATTCAATTCCTAGGCCTTATTGTTTACCTTCTTGACCAAAAGAGACCAAAATCAACTTACAGCTTTTGAAATATTTTCTCCTTCCACTGCAACATAACCTTTTAGAGTATCACTACTGTAAAACAAAACCAAAAGAAAGGAAAATATAATTTACATGTGTAGTGATCATTATCCTGGGCATTATTCAACAACACTGATATTAGTATTTTTTTTAACTTACTTGGGGGTAGAGAGCATGAAATAATCTTGTGGTTTCATTTCTCCTAAATTAACAGGAAAAGGGAAAGCAAAAGATTTCTCATGGTAAAAAATAAATTTCCAAAACATGCTCAACCAATTATATTATTCATACCCAACCAAAACCTCAGGTGCAAATACACCTGTCATTCCTCTGAAAGCTGCCACATCCTTTTCACAGAGCTTTTATCAGAGCTGGAGGCAACTGCTGTCACCTTTCTGATGTTTTGTAATGTTTTTGCCATTTGCAAATTCAAGCAACCAACTCAACTCATTTAAGACATCACAATGTTTCCTTACATAATAAATCTATATCTATAGAGCTAAGTGAAGGTAAAGTAACACATAAGGCAAGGTGCCTAACATAACTCACAGCTAACCCAGTTTCCATAATGTTAACGAAGTAACTAAGAGTGTTGCCACTTCCCCAATCCCCCACCCCCACCCCCCAATCTCTAATCCCCCACCCCCCAATCCCCAATCCCCCACCCTCCAATCCAAACCCCAACCTTCCATCCCCACCCTTGACCCCTTTTCCATCCTTGGATGAGGAAAACTCATTCCCAGACTCTCCCTTACTCTTTTTATCATGACATTAGGGCCATAATAATAATTATTATTCTAAAAGTGATAAAACTAAACTTATGGAGAAGGGCTTTACATATCATTTTTAAACCTTGTGTTTCTCCTGTGGGTCCTTTTGTTGGCATACTTGAGAGCTTCAAACATTTTGAACACTCCTGGAAACCAATCAAATACATTCACTGTCAAAAATAAATTGATGGCTACAACAATAATAACTCTGTTGACACATTGTTTACACTAAATATCACCTTAAATACTCATGCATGCCCTTATTGCTACAAATTTAACAGACTGATTCTCCAATGCTAATCAAACAGCCAACAATATTATGTCAATTTTAAGTTTAAACATCGAGTAGCTACAGTCTTGGACAAAAAAGGTTGAAACTTTTTCCCCTTATCATTTTGTCCCCTTATAATTTTGTCACAAGAAGGGAAGATGGGAAGGATTTCAGTACAGTTCCCTACATTAATTATATATGCATATTCCTACTAGTCTAGCCTCTTCCAAAAGGAATGAGCATGAATAGAGTTGTGCAAGGAAAATGCATGCATAATGAAGTAGGGACATGTGCGGAAATCTTGCCGAGAAGATGTGCTGCAGCTGATCCTCCCCCCACCTCACCCAGGCCAATGTTGGTCTCCGGGGTACACAAAAGGGTCAAATACTATTCAACATTGGTATTTTGGGGAGAGGGGGGGGGGGGGGGAAAGAGGGGG
>BLFK01000490.1:2504587-2526007 GCA_014634185.1 Astreopora myriophthalma
GGGGGGGGGGTAAATAATGACTAGTTCCATTCATCTGAAGTACATGCCTTTCATTGAGACAAGCCCATGAAACGTTTCTCGACAATTTTGTCGTTGAATTTCCACTCACCTGTAGTATGGAACCAAGTTGAGTCAAAACTTTTGGCACATGTTCTCTCAGCAGCCACTCAAATTCCAACCTCTTTTTTTTTTTCAGAAAAATCGTTATTTAAAAAAATTCAACGTTTTTACTTCATCCATGGTCACTACATTGTGGCTAGTTCGAGAATATTTCTTTCTTACCAAGACTCTTATGTCTTCCGTCTCTTCTCTCTCCGCCATCTTGAAATAATCTTGAGCCCGCGATATGTAAACATTTCCAATCAGTGTCCAGTCCCCTCTCTCTATAGTAGAGTCAGTCGTCCGCAGTTCCTTCGTGTCGGAAAATGGTCGTCCTTTTTCAGGTCGTCTTTTCCTTTCTTCTGTATGGTAAGCTTTAATTGCAATGATTCCTTGTGTAATATACTTTTCTGACTTAACACATGAATGAATTTTTTTTTTTCATTTTTAGTCCCAATTTTTCCGGATGAGTTGGCGGATTTTGGACCAGACAGTGCCCAGTCCAGATTCGAATTTCGCGCGATTGTGGTAAGCTTATTATGATCAGGCATTTCTGTCGTTTTTAAATGTTTAAATTCACATACCTTTCATACAATTTTAAGCCTATTCTCTCTTGATCGAGACGAATTCTCCACATGCATAGCTTGTAGCGGGTATTGTTCGCGGTGCTTTCTGTCATAACTGAAACAATTATTTCCATTCATGCGACCTGTAACAATGGCAATTGCACGAATACTCGTATCACCTGTACATGTACAATATTCCAGCCGGTTGCTCGGGGAGACAATTATGGAATCTTTTCTTTTCAACCCGCAAAAAAAAAAAAAAACGGTCATAAACCTTTTGACAAAATGGTACGTTTAGTTAACCCTGGTGAAAATCTTTTAAGGATCTTCGAAGATCTTTTAGGATCCTGAGAAAGGATCTTGGGCAGGATTCTCAACGATCCTTGAAGATCCTGCCAAGATTTCTGAGGATCTTTGTTAAGATCTTTAAAAGATCTTTATCCTTAAGGATCTTTAACAGGTCCCTGAAGATCTGTAAGGATCCTCAAAGCTCTTGTAAGGTTTTTCACCAGGGAATGCCAATATCAGTGTTGTACTGCCTTGTAACCAATCTCTAGAGACACAGATAACAATAGTGAAATGTACAAATGCTGGTTGACAAACAAAAGCAGCTAATGAGAGATCTTTTGTTTTCGCCCACTAACATGGTGCCGATAACAGCCATTGATGAAAACCAGCTATAGGGGAACATTCATGTTGAATAAATGAAATAAGTTCATAAAAGCCCAACTATCATAAAAAGGTATTCATTTGCAATATTTTTAATTGATGGCTGCATTGTTACATTTTGTTTTCAATATCTACCATACTTGTTTCAGTTATTTAATGTATCGTAACACAATGGTAAACAGAGTGAGATTTTGTCCCTATTAAAATGCTAATCATATTCAGCGATAGATCCTAATGTTTCTATGAATTTTACTACCTGTCTGTGTAACCCCTCTCAAAAAAGACCTGAGAAATTTCTTGATTTTTCACCATGACCATTTCCTTTGTTTTAAGGATTCACCAGCTGAGAATAAGACAGAAATTCGTGTAACAGGTAAATCATAACTAATGTTATGTTGTTGTACTCCGTGAAACAAATGGCAGTTTTACTGTCATAAGGGAGCTGAGCAAAGGCATATTCGAGTGACCAATGTCAACCAGCAGTGGACTTTTCATATTCTTGGGCAGTGGTTTAGCCCAAAATTTTGAGTAAATCATCTCTGTATGAGTAAAGATGCTGAACAGTACAAATGTGGTTACGCTAGTGCAGATTAAAAGGGAAAACATTTCACTTCTAGTTGCTGTCTCTCTCTCAAAAAGGCTTGTGCTTTTAAGTTCCCTGTTGTCCGACCAACAAGGACACATCCATTGGGAAGTTTCATTAAGGGCCGGGCAAGGGACAATTGAACCAGCTGTGAGAACAACTTTTCATTTTCTCAACCAACTTTGTATTATCAAAGAGAATAAAAATGCCTGGCTGCAAACCCTGACTCCATCCAATGTGTACCTTAAAGGAACACCTGTGTATTATTTAACTAAACCACAACCCTTGTTGCAAAGAAATGTGGTCACTGTTAATTTGATTGTTCATCCTGCACCTAAAACAAGATTTCATCTCAAAGTGAAGAGTGGGCATGGAACCTAGGAGATTGGAATGGAAAAGAGACATCGTCCCCAGGCCAATCCCAGCCCACTGATAGTCCTGAATGTGAGTCAGAAACAAAACAGGAAACCATACAAATACAAAAATAAGACCCAAAAATGGGAAGAGGCTTGTTTCTCCTCTGAAACATGTTCCATGTTTTCTTTAGGACTGAAGGATATAGTCATAATTGTGAGAAGTCAACACAACTCTTTTCATGTGAAAAAGGCAAAAGCAATGAGAGAAGATCTGACTAAGCAAGCAGAATCAATGGGAGAAAAGGTAGGAGTGACATTCAACATGTAACCTGTATCATCACTTTGTAAATGTACAGAATTATTAAGGTAAAGTAAAGTTACTTTGTTTAATGCAAACTACTAGTTTCATCAGCTTTGAACCTGGTATCATTAGAAGCTGCCAGTGCACCCTTTGCCCCAGGCTCCCTCTTTGAGTGCTCTGTTGTATAGGTATTTAAAGCTAAAGCTATCAGGCCCCAGTTGTTCAAAGGGTGGATGGAGCTATCCCCTGGATAAGTCATTATCCACTGGATAACTCAATTGGTTTTGCTGGCACTTATCTGCTGGATAGTGATTTATCGAGTGGATAGTGTTATCCACCTTTTGAACGACCAAGGCCAGATCAGGGGAAAATCAAAACAGGCATTGAAGTAATTGAGAATTAACCGAGGGACTTCTTATTATATAAAAAGAACATTGTTAAATGAAGCAAACTGAACAAAGTCTTTATTTTAAAAGGGTAACACTTAAGTGAAAACCACTTTTAAAGTATAAAAATAAAAATTGCAATAAAATAACCAAAATCCTACATGTTATATGAGTAACAATGTATAAACAGTTCAAAGGTTTAGCAACTAAGTATAGTAGTTATTTTAAACACCAACTAATACCAAAATGACCCAGTAATGATTGTTCATCAAAAAAAACATTTGGTACCCATTCCTGAACACAGATATTTCAGTTATTGTGTAGGTACCATAACTAGAGAATGCTTTTTCCAAATCATTTTGTTAGGATCACTTAGAATTTAAGATGATGCACGAACAATGGGCACCTCTTGGAGCTTGGACAATTATTCCCATCATAAACAGGTTAGAACTTCTTTTAATGACATGTGTACAAGGTACAATCATTCTACATCCAAGTAAACTGTAAAAACAATAATATTGATTTGTTCATTATTGCATTTATTTTAAACTACTACCCTGTTTCTAAGGAATTTATTAGAATTTATTTAGTTTCTGAACTCCACTGTTGAAGCAAGTGTGAAGAATGAGGTCTCATAATTATTATTTATCTTGATTGTAGCTTGGCTAAGGAATACGGTAATAGCAAACATTGGATATTTTTTTGTGAGGACGAAACAATTATCAACCTCCCTGGACTGGTGCGAGTACTCGGTGAACATGATGCAAGAAAGGTGAGTTGGAATGGTGTAACAGTTCTACAGAAGCAGACTATGCTTGAACCTTCGTTGTGGGCCACAACTACACAACACTCCTCTAATGGTAAATGAACAACCCATTTACACACAGGATCTGGAAATGTGAACATCCAGGACACACTGGGCAGCCTTACAAAAAGAAAAGTGGCACAAGTCCCTATTGACTGCTACTGGCGTCTGTCCAATTTCCAAGGGTGGGGATAGCAAGGCAGTTACAATGCTCTCTGTGTGCCTGGCTTGCCCCTCCCCCATGTTTCCTTCCACCCAAACACATTGTACACATGTAACATTGATGAGGTCACATGAGTGGAATAACTGGCTGGAAACTTATTTCCCCCAAATGTTCTTCTCAGGAGGTGTTTCTTGGCCATGCAATACAAGATCAACAAGCAGCAATCATCCATCATTTTGCTTTTTTCCAAGACCCTTCTCAGTTCTCTTTTCCTGATTTTGCTGCTGGCTGGTCTCTATCTATACCCCTGCTCAACAGGTTAGTACCATCCATCGCTCAAAATGATGTTGGACATCTCCTGACAATTATATGATGTAATGTTCCTTATGAAAGAAATGATTATGAAGTGCGGTTTAGAAATCAACTGACGAAATGATCCTCACACGTGCTGGACAATTTAAGCAATTGTCACATATGCACTTGAAAAATTCAAGTGACTGCAACGGGATTCGAACCCACGACCTCCGCGATGCCGGTGCAGTGCTCTTACCAACTGAGCTATGAAGCACACAGTTGAGAGCTGGTCAATTTGTTGGGCTCATGCGTGTTTTCCCGTCAGTTGATTTCTAAGCCGCACTTCATAATCATTTCGTTCATTCATTCCTTTCACGGGAAAACACGCACGAGCCCAACAAATTGACCAGCTCTCAACTGTGTGGCTTCATAGCTCAGTTGGTAAGAGCACTGCACCGGCATCGCAGAGGTCGTGGGTTCGAATCTCGTTGGGGTCACTTGAATTTTTCAAGTGCATATGTGACAATTGCTTAAATTGTCCAGCAAGTGTGAGGATCATTTCGTCAGTTGAATGTTCCTTATCTTTAGCGACCAGCCTATCGTGGTCAAGAGAACGCCTTTAGTTGGATAGAAAACTCGTAGAATAGAACTCCAGTTCGACAAGAAACCGGGCTTCTGAGCTCCGCGCTAATCTACAGCATTTAAGTCTAAGCACCTACTCGAAAACGATTAAAAAATTGACTGTTTCCAGGAACTTGCCTCGTTAGTCTATTGGATATCGGTATTACCAGGAAGCGAGAGATCTGAGTTCGACACGTTTACTCTTCTGAATTTTTCTTCTAAATTTATCTTATGTTTGGAGAAGATTTTACCTCATGTAACTCGCAGTAAAAGAGACTTGTCAGTTTGAGCAATGGAAACAAGTGCTAGCCTCTATAATCACGGTCCTTCTGAGAAAAGAGATTATTTCAATAAAATCTCAGTTCTTGTACTCAGTGCTGTTGTACTGTAATAAGTTCTCTGTCACAAACTCAAGCAACCCTTACAACCACCACGTATGTTCAGTTTTCTCACGCCTGATTGCCTATTTCTTCGCAACTCAATTCCGAGATAGTCTCTTCGCAACATCATTTACCAGATTTCACCCACATAGTGGTGAAGGGATGATTTCGCCTTAAACGGGGCGCATAAAAATTCTCGTACAAAGGCGCGCATTCTTTGAATCGTATCGCTTGCCACGCTCTCGAGCGCGAATCTTCGATTTTAGCTGTGCGCTTTTCCTTGTGTGAATTTCAAGAGGGAAAAAAACGGTGTTTGAAGAAATGAAGGATCGTTTTGTGTAAAACTTTCATTTCATTTAAAGATCTGCCTTCTGAGAGATGCAAAATACCCATCTGGGGATTGTTAATTTGTAATTTTCATTGTAGTCTTTCAGAGAAGATCAAATAGGGCGTGGCTTGTAGATTTATACCCCTTACAGGAGACTATTCCTGCGACATCTCACAACTTCCCAACTGAACCGTAGTATACTATCAGCCTTCGTGCGAGTTGCGTTTGTAAATTAAAAAGTGACGTTGTCACCGAAATAGTAAGCTTTCCTTGGGTGTTTGTATTGCGCAAGAGAAGCTTTATTGGTTGTTTGAAGACGAGTGCTGGGCATTGTTGAAATTTTAACATGAGGCCAATGGTCATTTTGTGTGATTTGCTTTATCCTGCGCTGACGAAGCCGCTTTTTTTCTTTTATAATGTTCAATTATTGTGATTTAAGATGCCAAGGAGGTCCTTTGGCGGGGTTCAAGCACGGCTAGTATTTACTTTGGTTCAAGTAGAAATAGCAGTACGTTAGTGAAAGTCTTCTGTGACCATTGCGAGTGGATAGTCTTGGCGTCACAAGAATTCAGTACTAATGGAGACAAGAAATTAATGTTGGAAACAATACTTTTATTTACAAGACGCTATTTACAAAAATAACTTTCGCTAAAAATGTCAAGAAAATTGAAGTAAAATAACATTTAGTAACATAACTATCTTGTTTACACTTTCTTGTCAACAGTTTAAGTAAAAGACTTCACGCCAATCCACCGCAGGCGGACTTTTCAATCGATGTCCAACACGAGGTAAACTAGCAATTCCACGCTTTATCATTAACCAAACTATGTAAGTGAACTATATATTCATGTATTCCGAGAGAATTGAGTTAGGCAAATCTAATATCCTTGCTGTTGCTGGAAAGGAAGACTCAAACCGCTTTGAAGACTGATTAAGCGTAATTACTTGGTGTTCGACGTGTACTTTGTTACAGCCTTGGTCCCTTCACTCACCGCATGTTTGGCCAACTCGCCAGGCAGTATCAAACGAACTGCAGTCTGAATCTCGCGAGAGCTCAGAGTTGACTTCTTGCTGTATGCTGACAGTCGAGAAGCTTCCGTAGCGATGCGCTCAAAGATGTCGTTGACGAAAGAGTTCATAATGCTCATCGCCTTACTGGAGATCCCAGTGTCGGGGTGAACTTGTTTCAGAACTTTGTAAATATAAAGGGAGTAAGTTTGTTTTCTGCGTCTTCCTCGGGTGGCTTTGCCATTGACGCCCTTGCTTTTGCTTGGGAGTTTCGGTTTGTCTTCGCTCTTCGCGGCGGCTTTGGGTGGCATCTTTGATAATTCTCTGCTGAACGGGTGAAATTACTTTTCGAAGCTTTGCCGTGGAACGTTTTTTAGCCCCGCATTTATAGGAAACGTTGTTGCCAACTAATTTGTAAATGCATCAAAATTCGCAGCTTTTCATTGGCTCTTTTCTAGTTGGTTTGCCCATGAACACGAAAATGTCGCACCTCTACGTTGCAACCGCTGGGTTGAAATTATAATCCGGTTGGTCAAAAGATAAAAGAAAAGGCCGTTTACACTGGAGAGTTTGTAATTATCTTTGTAGAGACATTCTGTTTTCTTCTGCATATTCTTCTCGTGCCAAAAGATCGTGAAAAGAGCGACAAGTTTTGATTGTCCAAGATGATGGTACGTTCTTGAGTCCTAGCGGCATCTTTCTGTCACGTAGTTTTTAGCCATAATTAAGGTGATATTTAATTTCTTTGCCCGGTATTCTTAATAAATAATAATAAATTTAAAACTTCTATAGCGCATTTTCTTAAAGCCCAAATGCGCTTTACATAGCTGACGATAATTTTTATCGTACAATTCGTAAATATTCCAGTAGCATAACTATATACGTTCTGGGTCCACCCTAATTTAGAGGACTGACCGTCAAAAGGTCGGGAGATGTCAGAATTATTGTCAACGAGAAACCGTGGAAGCGTACACCGATCTAAAGACAACAACGCCCAAGGATAGTGAAATCAGTTTCAGGAATGGCGAGAACTGTGCAGTGCATTCACGAGGTGTAAAACAAAAACTGACAGACTGAGGGAATTCCCTTGTTTCACTCGTCTCTCCAAAACTATGAATTCTTACTGTCAAAAAACCATTGACAATAACCAACGTCAGTAATAACGACAATAATTCAACGGCTGCCCCGTTTCGGGAATAATAAGGGCAGAAGAAAAGATAAACTATTTTGGTCGGACTCCATCGATTTGTCATACTACAAAAAAGATAAATACTTGCTCATTTCAGCAATACACAGTTTCAGTTTTCACCTTACTTCGAAGTTATTAAGTCTACAAATACCTATTTTACCTTCAAATACCAGTGCGTTGGGTACTTTCCGTGAATCTTTTATTACGTGTCTGTTACACATGTACCGTTCCCGAGAAACGCTCTTGAGTACATGTAATTGTTAACCCAATTATCACCCAGTTTGTCATTACGACTCACTATTTTGCGAAGGTTGTTTAAGTTGGCCGCTGATCATTACTGAGAAGAAATAAAGCCAGACCGCGAATTTTTCGAAAACTCAAAGATATTCTTCTATTGGCATTGTTCCCAAAATCACGAATAGAGGACTATAAGCTTAAATCAAGTGACCAAAATCAGCAAAAGATCAACAGCAATAATTTCTAGAAAGTTCCGATAAGACAAATCGTAAGTCAAACAAAATTACCTGTGCTTTCACATGTATTAATCTTAGTTCCTTCGCTACCAGATGCGCTCTTGGTTCATTGAGTGAAGCGAGTCTTGCGTTTTCTTCTAAATCAGCGAATTTCGTGTTCCTTCAGCAGTTTAGCGTGTCTCTGTTCACAGGTTTGGTAGAATTCCTCACTGCGTTGTCAGATAGTTTCGGAATGTGTATAACTTTCCTAAACCACATTTACGATGTCAAAAACCGTTAAACCAAAGGAACACAAAATGGACTTTCCTCAAACGGGCATCTTTGAGAGCGTTAGAGGAAATGTTCTGGCCATAAACGCAAAGGTAGTGAAATCGGCTATTTTCAGCCATTTTACTAAGGCTTTATCATTTACACCGAAATGAGCAAAAAGATGACCAAGTTAAAGAGTGTAAAATTCCATGAAAACTGCAACTTTAATAGCCCTATAATGGACTTCTAGAAAAGAATCTCCGAGAGCGTTGGAGGCAAACTTTTAGCCATAAATGCAAACGCAGCGGAAAGACCTCGTTTTCACAAAGTACTTAGACTAAAAGGTTTGCTACTCTTAGTATGAGTACAATTTGAAACGTGCACCATTAGCGGCAAAGGAAGCAAAGACCATTTCCAATATCGCAAGCCGAGCTCTTCGCTTGCAATAGGACTACTTAGTGTAGTTTAAAGGCCCACATTCGCCCAAAATGCGTTGCAGTCCTTTGTTGTTGTTTTCGAATGCTGTATTGTCAGAAGACGTAACGTGATTGGTTGTAAGCACTCAAGCGTTAACGCTTTCCTAGTTTCGTGCAACACGAAATAGGGCGAATGTGGGCCTTTAAGTCAATCCAACTACCTTGGTTTTGTCGGTATCACTGATACGTGTTTTACTCCAAGCCTTCCGCAAATATCTCCAAGCGATCTTTCTACCAAAATTGCCGAGAATAGCCGATTTCACTGCCTTTGCTTTTCGTCACACGTTCGTCGCGTTCACCTCCAGGTTTACTCTACTTCATATGTGGATGCCCCGTCTTGCCTGGTCTAATTTTCAGAGTTATGCACGTGCATTAGACCCCAATTGCAAATTTGAGGCCAACCCGGCATATATGGTCATAGCCCTCTCCGAACCATAACTTGGGCTCCTCCGCCCAAGTAAATATCGTAAAGTTGGACGGCTGCTACTATTAATTCTAGGGGTCTTTATTCCTCAATCATTGGAAGAGTTCATCTGAAATGTAGAATCACAAAAATGTCGCGAGGCGCGAAGACCTCCGTTTATAATTAATGCTCACAGTTGACGGAAAATAAACCCTGAAGAGGTGAAAGCTGGTATTCTTTCGCGCCGTCAACTCTAAATCGTATATTGCGGACATAAAAGGTCAAACAAACTGAGAAGAAGGAAGAAACACTTAGTTCTTGTCATATTAATGTGCTGTGTGAACACTGCACTTTTCCGTCACGGAATAACCCGCGCAAGTATGCACATTCTTGCTTTCTTCAGAGAAAAGGATTTTGTCTACGTTTCACTGAGTGAGTCACCAAACTCTTTTGCAGGTTGCAATGTTTATTCGTGACGAGGGCCGAGGCACACTACTCACTGATGTTCCCGAATTCTGCACCAGTGAACCAAAGGACCAACAAGACTGTGTGACATCATTGAAAAGCAGTAACCCGGAATGCGTGAGTCCACCTCATTCCCAGCCTCCTTTCACTTCCTGTAAACGAGGTTGTGCGTGAGTGTACAGTAATTCTTGATTTTCACACACATGACCAGCAGCCTTGTCTTTCAACCGAAACAAAGAATTATGTTTGCAGAAGAATGGACGCCAATTCTCGGAGGATTAGTGAGCAAAAGCGAATTTGGCTTAGGGTGCTTTCGTTTTGCGCCGTTTTCCACGGTTACTCATTTCGCAGTCCCTGCTTATAATGCTCCAGTCAATTGAAACCCCGGCCCCCGACCTCCGGGACTTGGCGGGGAATTTAACATTTACCAAGTGTTGAAAAACGGCTTATTACCCCGCCCCCGGGGCCAAGACTTCTGTTAAAAGACCCGCATAGCGGGGACATCCGAACCAAGTGAAGAAACTCAACTCAAATCGAGATCGTTGGTCTACTCGTTGTAAATGTCAAACTTTAACTGTTTTTCGTTCTTTTATTAAAAACTGCAGCCTCTTTAATAAGCTGCGATCTCCATTTGCGCCGAAAGATGGCCTTCAATATGCCGAATTTGCTGCAGAAATCCACTTTCATTTTGATAAGCCAGAGTTCATGTAAAATCGGCATTGTGTCGGATATAGCGAATGGGTCATCCCCAAAACTACTTCAGAATTATATGGATCTTGGTATTATGTGAATGCAAATGGCGTGTGTTTTTAACGTCAAACACAACAGGTTCAGCACATAAAAAGACCTGTCTTCCGCCGGAAAACGACACCAAAACCTCGCTAACGACCCACCTTTTATAGGATACTGTATAGATACCTGAGCCGATATCTCAAACGCTTCGTACAATATAAGGTGGATTTAAAATAAGCTATTTATTTAAAATAAATTTCAAATTGGTACTGATGAAAACGCTTCTGAATGCTTTTATTCCAAATATCCTCAACAATAATTCACTCCGTATAAACTTTGATCAACTCAAACTTAACAACATTTGACGAGGGAGATCTGCGCACTTTTTCTTTGGGATTGGAGTTTAATTCCGCGACTAGATTTCATCTCTTGTCGAAAGCGTTCGACGCCGTACATCACAATCTTTTATTGTCTAAACTTGCAGCGGTCATGGCTGTTAATTGGTTCAAATCGTACCTCTTCAGCAGGAAACAAAGAACTGCGATAGCCAATTCTTTGTCATCATTCTTTGTCATCAACCAACTAACCAACCTCTTTCCCTGGGTCTCTCTTCTTCCCGTCCCCTCTCTCGCTCCAGGGGACGGGTAGAAGAGAGACCCGGGGAACGAGGTTGGTTACACAATAATACGACGAACGAACGAACAGAAACAAAATGCGCACTTGTTATGTTGTCAAAAACTATCACTGCTAACTAGAATATTAACTAGTTGTGGTCCTCCCAACGGAGAGACCCTAATTACGACTTATTCTTCTGCTCTTTCTTCTTTTCAACAATAGACCTATCACGGACTGGAAGTAATCTTGATTTGAAGGCACATATTAATTTACTCCCACGGGGCATGTTGGTACACAAGGGAAGTTGCGCATGCGCATACTAAATACCTAAAGAAAAATATGCAGAAGCGGTAGCGGTACCTCTGGACATTTAAGCCTGAGCGACGTACCATGACGAGTCTCCCCGAGATTTCGGCCCGCGGATCGCTTATACTTGCTGCTTTCGGATACCTATCCCCGATAGGCAGTGAGGGAGAGAAATGTCGGCCCCTAGACCATACGTGACAAATCCCTTACGTACTCGTAGCTCAACTCCTTCTGCTTTATACTATGATTTGGAGCGATATATATTTGCGACTATAGTTGTCATGTATTCCATATGGTAAGGATATTTTTTGGTACTAATTTGTAATACACGGAGTTGGCGCATGCGCATTTACTAAGCATGACAAAACAGCAAAAGGAACCACGCATTTTCCGGTAAAACTTTAAAACGCTGTCGCTTTTTCAGACATATTTTGTTTTGTTTTATTGTTTGAATTCCGCGCGAACAAACGAGGACATTAATTTCGCGTATACAATGACATTAACGTGTCTCGTTGGAAAGGGGATGGACAAAAGAACTCAAAAGTTATTCAAAAAGAGCAATAGCTCCTAATGAACTAGTGTTAAAATGTTTGCTGCCTTCAGGGACTCTCCCGGACATTGGTTGGTTACAACTGTTTCTTTTTTAGCTGTTATATTCCCATAAGCATCTGTTCAAAAAGGTTGTTGTGAAAGAACAGCAACATGTAAAATCGCTATGGAGATGTAGAACGTCCACATTTCGTTTCGTTTTGTTTTCCTTTAGTTGAGTTTATTCCGGTGTTAAAAATGCAGTTTAGTCGATTGAGAATGAAGAATGGTTAGACCTAACAGAGAATCCAGCTTTATACGAATCAGTTCTTTGAAACGAAAGGAACTACGTTTAACGCAATGCTTCACCTAAAAAGGTACTAATAAAAGTACAATTTTCAAAACTCCAGTTGAAGATCAGTGAATAAAACGTTCATGCTTGCCGGTAATCACAAACTCGTGCACACTATATGTCAACTATATGTCAACACCGGATCACCAGAGTGTCCGTAATAAAGAGGTTAAGTTTATATGACTTCGCTCTCTGGAGCCGAGATTTATTGTCCGTTGTCCTTATTAGAGAGGGTCCGTATTATAGAGGTGTTTTTTTTTTTAGAAAACGAGTGAGAATTTTTTCGGGACAAAGGGGAATGTCCGTTATAGAGAGGTGTCCGTAAGGAGAGGTTCGACTGTACCTTCTCCATCAAAAATATTCTCATTATGATTCTGTTACAACTTTAACAAAGTGGGTAGGCAACTTTCCCTCTAAATGTGAATACACTCCTTCGAAAATATTATCATTACGATTCAATCTGTTAAAATACACTCCTTCAAAAATATTTCCGTTACGATTCAATCTGTTAAAACCTATTAAAACAAAGTGGCTAGGCAACTTTCCCTAACAAAATGTCTATCAATTGGTGTTGTTCTGAACGAAAGGTCACTTGACACCAAAGCTACCTCCATGCAATAACCTATAGTTTGCAGAGAATAGGTGGTTACTATCTTGGTTACTATGATCTTTATCTACACACATATGAAAATAGAGGTGAATTTCACTCATTTCAGTCCTGAGATGACAGATTTACCGTATTAGATTGTTTTAACAGATTGAGGGCTTTGCTGTTTAGTCCTCCATGTTAAGTCCCCGCTGTCGCCCCCGCTTTAGGTGATCGCGTGCTGTTAAATCACCGCCCCACAATCCCGGTTTCAATGGCATTTTGTTAAATTCACTGCCCACCGGGGCCAACGCGCCGTTAAAAGTGCGTTAAATCCCGGCTATGGAAGCGTTAAATCCCCGCTATGTCCCGGGGGTCGGGGGGCCGGGGTTTCAATTGACTGATGCATTATGAAGTCGTGCCATTGGGCTTGGCAGCCGTTTCGGCGGCCAGCCTGTTTCGTTCAATATTATGATCTTGTCAGTTTGCAAAAGCCTCAAGCAAATCGAAGCCGAGAACATTTTAAAGTAATGTGTAGCCTGCGTAGTATATCGGGCCTCCTTTCCATTTAAGTCAGGAGTAATTTGTTGTTGTGATGGTCAATTTGATGCATAAAAACCTATTGATAGCTTAACTTTGAATGGTCACTTAAGCGGACTTAAAAACTGGAACCTCCTCAGTAGTTCTTTGATTTCTATTGTTACATCTTAGGTTAGTTAAGTCCACTTTGTTATTTTTGACTGGGGGTACCGAGAGCACGATAAGATTACTGAAGTAAAATATTGCATAGCTTGTGACAAGAGATTGCATCTGCCTCTGTTTATAGGGAGATCTGTCTTTGGATCACATTTTCTTTGCTGTAAAGACAACAAAAAAGTACCACAACAATCGAGGTAGATTTAATTTTTGTCTTTGATACACCCGTCAAGTTTGGAGGAAGAGTGGGTCTAGTGCTGTGAAAACCTCCTATGTGCATGATAACTCGATATACCCCTAGCTAAACGCGTGAACCAATTATTTTATAACACTGATAATGTTTTTGTTTGTTTGTTTGTTTTTTCTTTATTTTTTGTTTTTGTTTGTTTTTTTCTTTTTAAAATAAGGGAAAGGTTGAGTTTGATTACGCCATCAGCGTGGTCAACAAGATTACGAAGTACGCTTGGGCGTACTGGAGGCAAGTCCGACTAAGGATAGGGTGTTACGGCATTTATCTCGGTTTAGCATTATTGAACCCTGCTGGGAACATCTCTGCCCAGAATTTGCTTGCTATGTTAAAATTCCTTTTAGCCAAATGAAAACGGGACTTAGCTGAGAGAGCTTGAGCCGTACCTTATTCGCGCTTTGCAGTAACTGTCAACGTCAATCTAAGACAAATTCAGTTAAATCCATTCCGAATTACCATAATTGTTTTTTCAGTGCCCGTCGTTCAAAAAACTGTTGGCCAATACGCCAAGCACATCGTTTACTACAGCGAGACAGAAGATCCTTCCATACCTACAGAGGACATAGGAGTTCCTAATACTGAAAGAGGTTCGTAAGATTATGCTTCATTTAAGACTTAACACCTCAGCCGTTGCGTTCACCTGACACTGTTCGCGAAGAGGGAAGAACTTACTTGACTTATATCAGGAGTCTATAAAGTTGCTTAGGTGGGGTGGGGTAGGACACAGGCTAACCACCCATCCCCCAAAGGTCATGGCTATAACACTCCCAGTTAGGGTGTGTGGGCGCTCTGTGTCCCCTAAGGGGTGAAGAAAGCACACTTTTTATAATCCTTTGTCAGCCAATGAAAGGTTGAACTTTTGCAAAGTATTGCCGAAGAAAGAACATCTGTTAATGGAGCTTAACAATACGACCGGATGGCTAACAGTTAAACAGAGCCTAGACGTAGCCTACCCTTCAAAAACACTATTTTAAGCCTATCAGCGCCATCTTCGACCATGCAAACGGAACATTTTTATGCGTTTGTTTCGTCAGGTTAGAAAAGAAGGGTTCTGTGGTCTGCAACAGCATTCCACATTTTGTTTGATTATTTACCGTGGCTTTGTGATCGTGCAGGTTCGGTTATGGGAAGTTCCGTCATATGAAGCGTGCTTGTGCTTTCAGTGGTCTTCTGTAGTCTGTTAACTCATATCTGCCTGAATCATCGCTCTAAGTGAAAAATTTCCAGTTATTTATCGGAAGTAAATATATTTGACCTCGTAGATAAAGCCGGATAACTAAGACCTGTAGCATTGACCTCACATCCTAATCAGACTAAATTTACGTTTGTTAAATAAGACTTACTGTCGGAGAATTGTCACCTCAGATGTATCCATGACAACGTTCTGTTTCTAATTTTTTCGAAGCTGACGACGGGCACTGGTGATTGAAAAACTATTAAATATCCCCTCGTTTCTCATCTGATGCAACTTAATACCCTTTGAAAGTCGGTCGAATCTAGATTTAAGAAGCGTATATAAAGTGCATTTTCGTATTGGTGACAGCAATGAAATGTTTCAGGGTGCAAGTTTTCCAACACCCTTCCTAGTTAAATGTCGGTTTACAAAGTCGTATTCACCTGCTTCAATTTTGTATTTTTGTCTCAAGCTCAGTCGTTGTCCCTCGAGAATCGAAGACTTTAAGGGCACACGTAACTTGCTCGTTTCTTTCGCTGTCTCTTTCTGAAACACATCTTGATAATTATTATCATACACGACAAACGGAAATTGTGTATTCGCGGGTTCCCGACCACCAGTGAAAGGATCGTAGCGCCGAAAAGAAGACGAAGATGAAGTCGACGATTTGCTGTGAGATCTGTGCCGTATCCATTCGGGAATCATTTGTCGAACTTGAAGCGGAAAGTCAAAACATCGCACTCGCAGAAGAGCTTGAAGGTTATATCGTTCCTCCCTTGTGAGCCTCGAAGGTCTTGCTATAGCAGGCAGTTTGACCGTTGGCGGTTTTTCAAGGTATTTCCGTATGAGTTTATCTTGTGTTAATACTTCATCCCTCGGGCATACTCGGTAATTTGGTTGAAGTCTCTCTCTGTATTTCTCTGGCCTTTGGGGGCTTAACAATCGCGTTCCTGTTATAGACATATTCACGGCCTCCTTTCTTGTTATTCGGGGCATAACCAACTTTCCTCTATCACTGATAAAGGCATTCCTTGGCATTTCTTCAATTTTCACTTTTAGTTCGTTTCGCGGTTAACACTTCTTCGGTGTCGTACGTTTTAATGGCAGAAGAACTCGACGGAGTGTAAATTGCGGTTTGGGGGCGCAAACTAATATTGCCGGTAATCTGATGGAGTCGATCTTCTGTTTACATGTCTAAGAGCGTTGGTCGAAAGAATATTAATCCGTTGAAAGACGAATAAAGCGAAAAGAAAATTATAAGAACACTTGCTTATCACGTCGTGATTTTCTGGATAAGGACTCGTTAGAAGAAGCACGAGAGAAGTATCAAAGCCGTGGGAGAAGAAAGAGCGGGAAGCCTTAATTAAGCGGGGAATAATTGGAAAACGTAAGAACGAGGACACGCGAAAAGGCGAAATTCTGGGAGTGAAAGGCTAAACGACGGACGCTATTGTGAAGTAGCACAAAAATATTATGTTAGGTAGGTGTCGAAACTTTGCGTCTTAACGTGTTTGGAGTGACAACAATTTTTTTGTTTTCGGACTGTCGCAGCACTCTCGAGACGGAAAGCTTCAACTGACACTTAAGGTGATCTTACACGCAATATTGATGGGGTTGTTATTACACGGCGCCACATGTAGCGCCTAGGCCTCTCGTAAGCACTCGTTCAAAACAATGGCTGACGAGTGGAATGTCTTACTAAGAAAACAACTGCCACGCCCTATGCACAAGGAATGGGAACCTTTTATTTTGGGTATTTGATAATCTTGAAAACAGGCCATGGCATCACCAGACGAAATATACATTGAATTCACTATCTCGATGACTGGCTACAAGCACGCTGCTAATTCTCGCTGGCACGTTTCGTTACATCATACGTACAGACACTGATAGTTACTACTGTAGAAGTCACGTCATACATACAGACACCAGCTCTTGTGAGCGCTCGTGGCTTTACACGCGCTCAGGTGAATAATGTGCATAGAACTTTCGGCTTCGGTAGGTAACACAAGTCTCGGCTTCGATCATTCTCGCTAACATGCTCAGCCTCATCCAATAATTGCTAAATCAGTATCAGACCACAGAAACGAGAAAAGCTATCTGACCTTCGAAAGGGCGAGGATTGATAGTCTGGAGTTCCTCTTCTCTCTTTCGTTCAGTTGTAAAGGACGAGTAGTGATCAATCTGATTTGTAAGAACAGAACTGATCATTTTTATAGCGCGCGTGGCAAGCGTGTCGTGTGGTTTTTGAGCGCTCAAAACCCAATTTCCGAATATTGGATGCGCCTGAAATGTTCTTTCTTTTGCTCTCGTCCCATTTCGCATGCATCCAAAATTCGGAAATTGGCTTTAGAGCGCTCAAAAACCAGACGGAAACGCTCGCTACGCAGGTTACCATTTTGCGAAACCACTTCAGTCACATTTGGGAGCAAAAATATACCTTTATCGGTCCGCTTTGACGACCGTCAGTAGTTGATTATGGAACTGTTTAGTTCTCTTTGATCGCAGGTCACTGTGCGAAGCTCCAAGCCATCATCAACCGAGCAGTTACAGACCCCAGGGCTGCAGATAAACCCTGGCTTGTAGTGTTGGATGATGACACTATCATGAGGTATTCTTGCTTTTTTTCCTGCTTTGCCATCTTAAGGCAAATCCTCTATCTTCTATGGTCCGTCTTGGAGTGAACCATTTCCAAAATAGATCTATTTTTACAGCGGCTCCCCAGGTGGTTTCGCGCACCGCCGCTTCAAATATCCAATCAAGAGAGCTATGACAATAGTAATGTTCTCATAGAGGCAAGCTTTGAAAGCATGCATGTATAAACATTGTATTTTGCGGCAAATATATATAAAAATAATTGTACTTGAGAAAGGCTTCACTCGAGAAATTAATGGCGTTGGAGGCCCCTAGTCACGTGCTCTGCTGAGTAAGGCCATGGGATCCAAGCTTCTTTACGAGCATGGTGTTTCAATTACAAGCTTATTCCCATGATACACTTCACCCCATTAGCGAAGCAACTCCTTCCGTAAAAAGAAAGAGTGTTGAAAATTCGCGTTGCTATCGGGGTTATAACTGCTTTCTTGCAACCACGTGATGAGACGGACATGTTGAAAATGGAAAATGGTTCCTCAATTTTTGCGTTAAATTACAGTTTCTTTTGCCAAAAGTCTTAAAACTGTACATTTGAGTGCAACGAGGTACCCTCCCTGACGTCATGCAAGAACCATCCATCAATTCCCGGCCTGCAATAAAGTAATGTACAAAAAAATCACTTGATTGCCTCGACGTGATAATCGTGGAATAAACCGAACCAAAGGCTGCGTTTGATAGTAACTATTGGGTTTTGATTTTTGCACTTTTTACAGTGTTCCCAGATTGCAGAAGTTGTTAGCTTGTTACGATCCAAACGAAGTCACTTTGCTGGGTGAGAGGTATGGGTACGGACTGACGGGAGGGTATGGTTACGAGTACATCACTGGTGGAGGAAGGTAAGTGTTTTGAGTACATTCCAAGGTATTGAGTACATTCCAAGGTATTGAGTACATTCCAAAGTACAGCGTAACGCAACACACGACGCATGTGCAGAACTGAAAATCATCCCCATTCGTTGTGGAGGATCGCGTGATGAATGAAGAGAAGTTCTGAATAGGAAACTACAACATGGGTGAGCATTCACAGTTTGAATTCGAGAAATGTTCATCATGCGATTACTTACGTTCCTTTGTTTTCAATGACGGTTTACTTTTTCCCTGTGCACGTATATCCCACGAGAGAGCTTTGCACATGCAATCGGTATCAATTTAGATTTAGATTTAGACGGAACTCTAAAGTTTGAGATCTGATGAGCTTCACATAGTCGCAACTGCTTATTCAAGCTATCGTGGTCGTAGGGAGTAGAAAAAGCATGGTGCTCGGGGTAAAACTGATATCGAGCAGACTGATTGGTGGGCCGTGTCATTCCGCTGTATACAGTGCTTGTTGTCATAGATAAGCCAGCAGATCTGTAGCCACCAACGGGCGTCAACTCGGAGGTGACGAGAACCGTGGAAGCCAAATGCCGTTTGCTTTCGTTTCCGTCCTGAGTGGATAAAAAGTCGGTACGTCTCCTTGAACTGGTTCAAAATTGAATTGATTAGTTCATTTTTTTGTTTTCTATATTTGTTTTCAGTATGATCCTCAGTCGAGCTGGTATTGAAACTCTACTGAATAGCGACTGTAACTGCTGGGAACCAGACTCTCCCGACGATATGTGGCTGGGAAGTTGTTTTCGAAGACTGGGGGTTCCTCTTACTCACAGCCCTGCCTTCCATCAGGTCTGTAAAATGTTTTTAGATACTGCCACTGGCAGTTATTTCTCTCGATATGCTATACAAATAACGCGCTTTAAAGTTCCCTTATTTTGCTGTGCGTTTTTTCAAGTCGTTCACTGAGCTAGGGCAGCTTTTATTTCCATGTTTAGTAACAGAAAGAATAAAAGTTGAGGGGATCGGGTGAATACGTAGCCTACCTGCAATGGTTTTTTTTTCTCCCCTCCAACCCGGCTTCTTTTTTCTCTGTCGAGGCCTACAACTTGGAAAACTTCCTTCTCAAGAACACTCGTGTTGTAGACATCGTAACCAAAGTATTCTCAATTGTTTCTTATTTTCTGTTGCAGGCAAAACCCAACGAGTATGTTCCATCTCTTCTAGCGCACCAGACACCAGTCTCTTTTCACAAACACAATGATTTAGATCCACTTTCGGTCTACAAGAAATATCTCAGTTGATATTAGCCTACAAAAAGATATCAATTATAGGTTTCCTCGCGCCTTCTTAAAAACTTTCTTTTCCCAATTAGGGCGGCTTCTTCGTGCCTTCTTTATTTTTGACATGCGACCCAATTTTGGAACCGTGTCATAGTTTATCCCTCTTGTTCCTGGCGTTTATATTGTGAAGAGGCAATGAAAGAACGATGGCAAAAATTTTAGGAGACAGCGCAAACTCGCCTAAAGAATTACGCGAACCGTTTGCAGACTTTTCAAGCTGAAGTGGGCTCTATGAAAGTACTCATCTTTTGTTCGCCATCTGATATCTTTTTCTGCACAATCTGAACGCCTATAGCCAGACTATGTGGTCCCGTCGTCAATTTTCGATTCTTATCCGCTCGATTTGAACGGAAGTCAAGAATCCTGTATAAAAAAGATATTTGATACCTTTCTGCACAATGGGCTGATAGGGTGACCTAAATTTACCTAAATTGAAAGATACAGAGGCTATTAGTTCTGTTTCTTTCAAGAAATGGGTGTCATAATAGTGAAAGATAACACTTATAGAAAGGAATGTATTCTTGCCATTCAAATACTGTAACATGTATTTAATTTGTTATGGTAACAGTAATATAATATTTCTGGGTAATAAAAGTTAGGGTACCGATTAGGATTGTCCATTCCACAGACACTCGCGCTTGGCAACAACACTCTGCAAGAATGAGCGGGGTTGCAAGTCTTGAAGCAATTGTGTTCGTATTGAGACAGTGCAGCGTGAGGTCTTTCCTGGCCACTTTGATCACGGGTCAGCGAATTAATCAAAACAAACAAATGAGCAACCAAACGAATAACAAAATCGCTTTTTGTTTACCTCTCTGACAATCACAAATTTGAAGGCAATTACGTCGTCTTTTTTCTGTCACTCTATCGCTTTTAGCAAATGCGCAGGCACAGAGAGACCCTGTGTTCGTACCTCCAATATATATCGCTCGAATTCGTATTTCTGGTCTGAGCTGTGGACTTTTAGAAGGGATTTGTCAGGTATGGCTTAGGGCTCGTATAAACGGCATTTGAGTTCGCCCGTGGTTCCGGCAGGAATATGTTGCAGGTTGCAGGTTGAAATTTAGTTAGAACTGGGAAACCGCTGGCACAAAAAATAATTAATAACCCATATACTCGTCAGGGGTTCTTACATAAAGTAATTGGCGTCTTTCACATGGGGAAAACACGTGGAACTTCACCCTTCGGTAGGTATAAGCTCACTGTGCTTCCATTTTGGTACTCACAGGGAAGAAACCAAATTCAGCAGCTATTTCAGATGTTTTTTCAAAACCAATAATTCATTGCTGGCTTAAAATCAAAGGAATATACTCTCCTCCCATCGCTTCGGCCGGTTTGGCATTTACCTGAAAGCCATCTTACGAGCGATCGTAAACAGCGTCATGTAACAGTCAAGGTAAGTCTACCGCTTGTATGTTTTCCAGTTATAATTAAATTGCAACCTGCAAAATATACCCGCCGCCGTGGTTCGTGTTTTTCACTTCATCTTTTGTGCTCACGTCACTTGCTTGCGTGCCTTATGCATGCATCAGTCAATTGAAACCACGACCCTCCTTCCCCTCCACC
>BLFK01000490.1:2531943-2571943 GCA_014634185.1 Astreopora myriophthalma
CGCTTGAAACTCAGCTGGAATGTAAAAACCCATCGTGAGGCCAACGCGTTTGTCATCGTCTCCGAGATCGACCTGAGAATTGACGGGCACCGTCATAGAGATTTTATGCCCTCCTTCATTCTCGCCTCTGATGTAGTTAAAAAGGCGCCAAAACCCAGTACTGGAAGAGTTTTCTAGGTTGCCTTCTTCAAATCTTGTCTTAACCCATGGTGAGCTTTCATACAAGCGAACTTCGTAGTCTTCCTTGCTCTCCAGAACTTTGAAGCGTGGCCCTTCGGATCCTCGGTAACTTTCGGGAACATGAAATTCGCTCGTATCGACCTTCGGTTTCTCCTTAAACCAACTGAACATTTTGGTGGAAGTTTCTTTTTTTGCCACAGGCTCCCTCTGACTACCATGAACGACTATCGTAGTAAATTTTCTCGCGTGCGATGTTGCATGCCGCCGCGTTACGTAACTGTTTGCGTGACGTACTCTGGCGAATTACGATACCATGGGACGAGCGTGGAAGAGTTGTTTTCAGGCCTCGTCGAGGTGGCGTACACTGCAAGCTGAAGGTGATGCCCTTACATTTGGCAAAGGACCAGTGGTGTAGCAGCTTTCGTAAGCTTGTAATTCTACTGGCCTTCTGGTGTAACAGCAGCTATTGCTTTTAGGGTGAGATGCATTGTTTCTGTTGTTAGTGTTATTGTTGTGTGGAAGGGTAACGAACCAATCATGTGAGACGTTGCGAAAGCTGCTACATGGCTCCAAAGGACCGCCTAGATTTGTTTTGCTCATGCGTTAACTGCATACCCTGCGAGCAGAGTCTCCTTCGATAATGCACTTAGCTTGCGATATAAGGATCGATCATAGGTTCTTTTCATAAAATTTGTCAGTGTTGTACTCTGCTGTTACTGAGACTGTCACTGCGACCTTGGAACGAGATTGTTCTCGCTGCATCCCAAATTCTGCCGCGTTGGTCGCAAACAAACAAATGAAGTCTTAGGGGTTCGACTGTGACTCTCATTTTTTTCCCTTCGGGTCTGTTAAAAAGTTCATTTCGAAGTCTCGCCTTGTGAGGGAATGTTACCCGGAAACTCCATCAATAAGTAAACTTTGAACCGGAAATCGGCCAGAGTATAAGGTAGCTGTAGCCTCTTGTTACATGTACTTACCCCACTGATATGGTAATTGTATTTGCAGAGAGGATAAATCCTATTTTCCACTTTCTCTGTGTTAGATAAGCCTTTTAACACTGTTCAATGAAGCAGCTGCAGCCGACTTGATGTAGTGTTTACATTCTGGACCCAAATGGTCTACTGAGTGCACATATAAAAGTTGTGTAATCTCATTTCGGACATAGATCTTCTTTGATTTACAATCGCAACTATAATGATGTATACAAGTCTAATTGTTTTTTTTTTTAATGCACCACCTAAGGTACATCAGTCAAAGGGGTTGAAAACACCAATTGAACTTCCTTATGTTGTCGTATCTATCACGCGGCGCAGAACCTTCTCGTTCGATTGTGCTTATCAAAAACATATCCTGTGACACAAGCGCTTATCGCATATTATACATCTGACAACAAGGTGCACAGAGGTCGCACGGCACTTTCGAAAAAAAAACAAAACAACTTTGGATGAATTTCAAACGAACGTGCTGTGTTGAGTGAAACATGAAAGATAACATTTGGATAGATTACGGAATAAACACTGATATATCCAGTGACTTGGAGGAGTTAAAGAAAGGGAAGAATAGAATGGGGAAGTAGACCAGAGAGAAACTGACAGGGATCCAGTGGGAAGCAACCGACCAGTGAGGACGATAACTGTTCAAGACTATATATAGTGTGGTCCTATATCAGGGGTGAATGAGGGCCCACTCCTTTCTAGGGGATATGTTTCGCCGCTACTCTGGATTGGCGAAAAGGAGATGATTAGGGAGAGTAGATAATACGGCAAACGCCCGAAAATGAAGGGGGAAGAAGGACAAGAAGGGAGCAGAGCGCTTGTGAAACAAAATTGTGTGAAATGGTTTTGGCAGGAAAATACAAAACAAATTTCCCAATATTGGATCACCAACAAAGTTTACGTGACAACTACTACGAGGAGAAAGGGATTACATGTTTCAAAAGAACCCGCTGGCTTTGAAGATATCATATTTTTGATATGCAAACAATATCATAAATATCCTGAGAGTTAATAATGAGTGGGTATCCTATCGTTACAGGCAATTTCTCTTACTTTTAAAAGTCAGATCTTTTAATTAATTGACGTAACGATACAGTGCAAATAGCACATCAACTTGTTCCCGTAATTCGCAAAAAAGAAAAATTCCTTGCATTTGAATCTGACAGGTTGTAGTTTAAGTAAATGTTTACATAAACCACAACTCTATTCTGGCAAGAAACCAGTGTTTTGACATAAATGTGATAAGACGGAAATATCTACTTAATTAATTAAATTCTATTTTTAGAAAACGTGCATTGACACTCGTGGGTTCAACGAAAAAATGATCCACAACTGGTGCTATTATTTATTTTAAAAAAATCTCTATAACTGTGTTTTTTTAGAGAGAACATAGCGAAATAGATCTTGCATAAGAAGGTTGGCGCTCAGTTCTTGTGTACATTCTATATTTGAATCCTCATATCTTCGTGTCGCATTCGGAATTCGACGAGTTATCACGAATGTCTTTTCGGAAATACCACAATAGCCTTTGAAAATGGTAGCAGCACTCATTACTGTCATTAAATAAAGAGCACGCTCCATGGGTTGGGTTTGGTTGTCCCTTGTTGTTAAAATGTTGTGATGTTTGCATAGTTTGTCGTCGGGAAATTCGCAACTCTTGTTATTATTTTCTTTTGTGGGTGTGATTGATTGTAGACAGTTTTTATAAATTGACTCGCAGATCGAAATATGGCCATAATTGTGTGACAGAATGACCAGTTAATTGGAACCAATCTTGACAGGAATGTCACTTCATTCTTATCTGCGAAATGGAAATCACAACCCTAGGAGATTGTGACGCAATTAGCGTTTTACGCGTATAAAAGCAAAACGCTTGGCAAACGTGCAACACTGAGTCAAAGTTCAAGCTCACGAAAAGGTGGAACTAAGTGCCGTAAAACAACAAGAAATTTCCAGTTGAATGTCATAGCTATAAGAGATAATGATTGGCCTCAGAGAAACATTTGTTTTGGTTGTTTTGTTTTACCAAGTCCCTTTGGTGAAATTCGTGAGCGGTGGACCAACGAAAGGTAGGCTAAGCAGTGCCTTTATCGGTATAATGTGTCGAGATGTAATCAATCGAGATGCGTGTGCATGGGACAGTCGTTGTCGCATCGATCATTTCTTCATCATCTTTGCATTTCCCATCGAGTTGTGTTGTGGCTGCAAATAGCAAAGCTGAATCATGCAAAGTGTTGACTTCAAAGGATTTCAACAGCCTGTTTACTCAACGTTTGCGGATGAAATCATTGGGCCATGGAGACGAAAACTCTGAAAGCCAACTTCCTGTGGTGCTTATTGCTTCCAAGTGTTTTGATGATAGTGAAACCTGAGGTGTTCCTCTAGTTTGGATTTTTACTCCTTTGGAAATGGAAACTCTGCAATTTCAGAAGAAACGTACTTTCTTTTTAAGACTTGCATTTTCAATTAATTGCCTTTAAATTTTGCTTCTTTTACTCGGAAGTACTGTGACCAATATAGCAAAATGGAACTAAAATATGTTCTATGATTTTCAGAAGAGCTCGTGGAGCTCGACAAGAAGATCGATGGAGTTCACAGAGAGTCACTTCTGCTAGCATGGATGCAGTTTGCTGAAAGACAACATCTGCGGAGATCTAAACGACTAGCAAGATACTCCAAACGAAGGCTGAAATTGAACTTGCCATATTTCCCGCTCTATCCAATAGATTTGCCAGGTAAGTAATTAGCTTTTAGTAAATTTAGTATCTCTTTTAAGCGTCGCCAGTTAATTTCTAATGGGAATCTACTTAAGTGGTTAAAGGATTAAAAAGGTAATCCACTTTTCTAATATGGAGGTACTTGTCCATGAATACAGCAACCCTTTTTTTTGAAAAGATTAAGAATGCTAATTGAAATTCCGTACTTTTCTCGCTCGTTGATATGCCTTTGATCAACAAGGCCAGAGGGTAAAGAGCTCGTCTGTCGTAAAATATCAGAGAAGATACCACAGAAATCTTCCAGATACTTCTAACATCGCGCAGATATTTTAAACTTAGTTAAAGAAGTGATACGCCCGATACGCGGGCAAGTTTGACAAACTTCATAAGAAGCAATAAGCTATGTGTTTTAGCAATTTTCCTTTTGTTTTTCAAAGTGAACTTGCTATTGATTCGCACAGCAGTTTTTCGAGTGCTCAATGGAAAAACAAAGAAAATTTATGGTATAACCATAAAGCATGATATTAGTATCTTCAGATATAATACGTTAACAACACATCTGGCAATTCGTCTATTGAAGGATCCGAACTGACCGAACTATGTAAAAACTTCGTTGTCACATTGGGAAATGCTTGTCTTTTAAATCTGATATACTGCCTTTTCCCCTTTCACTTAATTCTAGTGATGACTGATTAAAGTATTCCAACTGATATACGAGAAAAAAACCCCGTGAGGTCAAATCAAAGAATTAGAGTTTGTATTTTTTTTTTCAAGCATTTCCAATATGTGGAACCTCCTCTCATATCTGGTGGCACAGTCGGTGCAGTCATTAACGGGCACTTGAACCTTGGTTTGTCTTCTGAGCACGGTTTTACCCTTAAGAGAATTTCTGTTTGCTGTCCATACCACCTGTTCAGCGGTGGGTATAGGGGGGTTCTTGATGAGAAAAAGCGCAGCAAAACCCGACAAGAATGGCAATGATCCAGTTAACCACTGCAACAAAATGTCGCATTTTGGCTTAAACGTCTTCAGCTCTTAGGACACATTTTACTGTTGGGCGCATCAGCGCGTTTGCCTCTTTTAAAAGGAAAGCTTTGGATTACGTGAGGCCGTTCATGATAAATTTATTACCGGACAGATTACATGAAACCCTGAGGTATGATCATTTTAAAACGAATACTGATTAAGTGTGGAGTCAGTGATGCACTTTTGACTGATTATGCCATCATAATCACTTTTATTTTCTACAGTACTCTTTATTATGCTGTACAAGTCTAAGAACTGATTTAAGCTCAAATTCACTGATGAAGTGTGGAGTCACTGATGCACTTTTTACTGATTATGCCATCATAATCACTTTTATTTTCTACAGTACTCTTTATTATGTTGTACAAGTCTGAGAACTGATTTAAGCTCAAATTCCTGGCGAAAAATGACCAGTGCTAATGGTCTTACACCGTCACCAAACAGTAGGCATTTTGGCAGTCTTGCCTTTCCTGTTCTCTAATGTCTGTCTTTCTTAAAGCTTAAACTACGTTCACGCCAAAGGACCTGATCTTTTTTAAACTAAGGATAAATGGGCAAGTTAAAAAGTGGCTAGGTGAAGATTAAAATGGCCAGGTTAATGATCATGCGTATATATGTCAATCTACGTGCTTTTTCAGAACCACGCGAAGATAAGATAATAGATACTCAGAGAAAAGTACTATTTAAAGAGAGCGAGCTTATCAGATTCTTCACTTCCAATAATACTAAATCAACAAAGAGGACAAGGAATCTCACGGTTTAAAAGAATTTTCATCATCTCCATCGGCTCAAACTGTACTTATCTTTTTTATGTCCACCGTCCACGACTGTTGGGGCAGCTGCATGCAATTTGTTTATCAACGTGGACTGGGGTTCTCAATTGAACCCTCCGCGATGTGTTTCAACTTTCGAAAAACAAATCTAATTGTCCCATGTAGACGCCCCACAAGGAATGCAACGTTGTCATGAGGTAACTTGATTTGACTGTAAAATGATTGTGACCCGATTTCTCTCCTTTGTAACTTACATTAGGTGTCTCGAAGGTTTTCTTTTACCTGCTTTTTAAACTTTTCTAACATTAGACTTTGCAAATGTAATCCATATTAAAACAAAATACTGCAGTGAATCGAAACTAACGAGTTACACAGTGATACAACGAACGAACGGACTTAATCGAATTGCAAACTTCTTAAGTAAAAAACTATCACTGCTGACTGGAATATTAACTACTTATTGTCCTCCCAACGGAGAGACCCTAATCACGAGTTATTCTTCAGTTCTTTGTACTTCTCGACAGAGAATACAATAGGTCGAAGGTTTCTTTTGCGAACTCGAAGTAATCTTGATTTAAAGATAGGATCGCAGGTCTTTCGAACCAATCAATTTACTTTCACGGGAACCCACGGAGCATAAGCGCAATTGCGCAAGCGCACATGAAATACCTATATATATATAAAATAGCTAGAACTTAGTAGCGGTACCTCTGGACATTTAAGCCTGAGCGTTGTACCATGACGAGTCTCCCCGAGATTTCGGCCCGAAGATCGCTTGTACCAGTTCCGGCTTGGGCCCCTTGCAACTTTCGTATACCTATCCCCGATAGGCAGTGAGGGAGAGAAAAGTCAGCCCCTATACCATAAGTGACAGATCCCTTTCGTACTCGCAGCTCAGGTCCACTCCACTTATACCAGAATTTCGATCGATTATATATTTGTCAGTCTAGTCATTTTGTCTTCCATATGGTAAGTGGTGTTTTTTTTTTGGTACGCATTGGAGCAGAGATTACGCATGCGCATTTGCTAAAAATGATAAAATAAAATAAACAACGCAATTTTCCATTAAGCTTTTAAACCTTGTCGCTTCAGTCTTCACAGATTATTTTCCAGACACAGTTTGTTTCATTTGTTTGGTTGGCTTGCGCGGGAACAGACGAGAAGCAGCGGCTTGGAATTCACTGACCCTATTTTAACATCCTCAATCTGCAGTTTGCAAGGATGCTGAGCGTGAATCAAAGAGTGGATTGTGCAAATCATGGGCGGCCTCTGGTTACTGCGATAATGCCAAGGACGTGATGCAGCGTTACTGCCCCAAGGAGTGTAAATTCTGCAGTAAGTTGGTGTAATAATACCGACCTAATATCACACACTGTACACACAATGAGCTCGTCACTGCAGCCAGTTATACGGGGGGTGACAACTCTAACAAACGCTGTTTCGGGACAAAGCCAAAATTGTTCCGGGGATCTGGAGATTTCTCCGGGAATCGGGACACTTGGAAATTTTTCCGGGAAACACGCAATAATTCCGGGACATTGCAGAAAAAAACCGGGACATCGAAGGAAATTTATATATATCCCAAAAATTCGGGAGGATTATCCAATTTTCCGGGACGACTTAAGTTAAGACCTAGTATTGCTCAAACAGCGTTTGTTAGAGTTGTCACCCCGCGTCAGTTACGGCTCAAGGTATCCCTCCTGTAAAAACACTGATTTGCCAACTGGTGATCCATCGATTGGTACGAATAGAGATGTTCATGTTTATAGCGAGTTGGATCTTAAATTCAAGGTTACGTGTCATGATTTCAACAACTGGCATCATTTCGTAGTCAAACCACGCCCTTTAAAAATGTCACCATTCTACGAAACGGTTTCAAAAAAGCTCTTTTTCAGCGCCAGCTATCGCGCAAACTCGTCCTCTAAGCTTTTCCCTTTCAATTTCACATGCAATCAGCTCTTAGCAATAGGAAACTAAATAGTCAGGGTATTGTTGTTCTGCAGAAAGGAGAATGTTGTCATAATTTCAATTCAAAGCATGTTTTTGTTTCCTCTAGAGCCCTTCAGCCCACCGGGATGCACTCGGACGAAATATGGCTGTTGTTGGACCAATACTCCAGCTCATGGGCATAAAGGACGTGGATGTCCAAGTATGAATCTTCCTTTGACTTACAGTAACAAAAGAGATGTCCATATTTAAAGTGATAACATTGATGAAGGACTAACAAACAAAACCGCTGGAAAGTAAAACAAAATAGTACTTCTTTCAATTGGAAACGGACAGTTAAGGCTTTCTTCGCTCCTACAAAAAAAGCTTACTTTGTCACACAATACTGACCACCACGTTTCATCACGTTCTGTCACTCATTCACTGTGAACTTATAGTTCGTAAAATATACCAACGCTTTTCTCAATTCTATCACAGGGTGCATGGACTCATACACACGTCTGTGCAGACTTTTTACGTTACATGATTTCAACTACTGCTCAAAGGAAGGAGAGGAAGGAAAGTTCGTTCGGTACAACTGCTTCCAGTCTTGTGGATGGTGTGACAAGTGAGTGTCGTTGTCTTCTAGCCATTCCTGTCAACTGTTAGCCTGGCTGCAAAGAAGACAAAAGGACATATACCACCTCTGTAAATAGAGTCTGGGTGTGTGGTGTATGGTGTGTGTAGGAGGGGGGAGGGGAGGGAAGGATGAGAGAAGCAGGTGTGTGGTGGGTGGGTGTTGTAGTTACCAGGGCTGGAAATAACTGTTGGTCATTTTACATTGTCCGACCAAAATCAGGTTGTGTTCAGACACGCTGAATATCTTGTTATTTTGCTCTTCGGGCTGTTAAACTCGTGAAGCAACTTATTTTTTTAAGCTGCAGAACATTCTCTGCACTCAGGAAAAAAAATGGAAATGAATGTGTCCTAATCTGTACTTGAAAAATCCCACCAAAATGCATTGCGTTAGTCATTGCACAGTTTGCGTCGTACAGTATATGCCACTGGAAAGTATCTGCATTGTAAATTGCTTCATTAAGAAAACCAATGTTCAATTCAATTTGTGATTTGTCTTTCTCGATTTTAGTTTCCGACAGATCATAGCCAACCAAACAAGGAATGCCATCTAACATTCAAGAACTACATCTACATAAAAGGACTACTTGGTAGTAAAATAAAATGCCAACGACAGAGAAGACAGAAGTGTGTCTCAAGAGCACAATTTGCAGTATTATCTCACATGTACAATCTGCAGTAATCACCGTGAAATGATGCTTACGGTTTTATTCATGTTAACAAGAAGTTTAAAGCATGCTAGGAACATTCATTTCAAAGCACATTAGACGATCTATGCAAGATAAACTTCCTTGTATCTGTTGAAATACACCACATTACCACAGTGTAGAGTAAAGTTATCTTAATAATAGGTGATAAAATAAAATAAATGTATAGAAACTGAATTGGCCACTCCCCTTGAGGAGCTTTTCAGGGTCAGTGAAAGAAATGATACAAATAAACATTACAGATTTAAGAATATGTAGTGGCAGGAGACAGACTAGTGGGCTGTTTACAAGTGCAGCAAAGGAGTTCAAACAGGGACCACCCAAACAACACCAGCTCGTGATCAGAGCAAGACTTGGAGTCACCAGGGACCTCCGTGTTTAAATTCTGCCACCCTAACCACTAGGGCAAGCTACCCCTGTTTCTGAATGCCAACAACATATGGAGAGTTTCATAGTTGATTGGGGCATTAATAGTTTAATAGTTTAGTGTCTAAAATTTACATAGTCAAAGTTTACATAGTCAATTATTGCCAAAGCCAGAGGCTTATATGGCAAAGATCATACAGGAGATCAGGTGAATTAACAGATGACTATACAAATAAACATACAATTTAGGATACGCAATTAAACCTAAAGCTAACTAATATATCTTATGAGGAAGAGTTCGAAGGTATTACGAGAGGAATTATGGTTCATGGTTAGAAAAAAAAGTTATATGATGTAGTTTACAAGGACTGGAAATAATCTCCAAGTTTGCAAATAATCTCTGAATTATGGTTTTGTCATGTGGCAATTAAGATAATCATAGTCATAGACATTTTAGGATTAAAATCTTTCCCTTTATTCTCACCAAAATGAAAACTGACACTTTTGAAATTGCACTGGCATGCTTGGGACCCATGTCTGTATGCATTTTCAAAAGGCAATATACCACTTGATTTGTCTGGTCAGTCAGCCAGCTTTGTCTGGTTTTTTAATCCAGTTTTTAACTACTAAGCTCTTATTTTGAATATTGGTAATTAGTTCTTCAATTGAAGTTCTGTGAGCATAACCAGACAATCCTACGTAGAATATTGGGAAGATTCCTGTTTTGCTAAAAAATGAGACACTATCTGCAAGTGCTTCTTGACATTCCCAGAGAACAACACTTTGATCATATTTCCCCCCCTCCCAGTGGTTCAGACTTGGGTTTTGAGAAAACCAATGAGAAATGGCTGAAAAAAAAAGTGCAAACCAGCAGGAATAAAAAGTACCGGTAACATGTTTACTTCAATGACAAATGTTTGACTTTAAATGGTACTGCAGCAGTATTAAAGGAACATGCTCAACCACAGTGCTTTGTGTGACATTGTTGTTGTTATTATCCGGGAACTCGCTTCTGCTCCTCAAATGCTGATCTGTCAGACCCGTGCAAATAAAGATGGACAAAAGCGGCTCTGATTTGATCAACATAACAAATGAAAATGAGCATAGTTGCACTTTTCTGTAATACAGAAAATGTTGAATATGGCAGCTTTGACTGCAATGCATTCTAGTTGAGCATGCCCCTTTAAGACCAGAAAATTTGAATTGCAAGGTGTAACTGGCACATGCAGTGCCAGTGCCCTAAGGTGCATTAAAAATTTCATCTCGTGGAACCAGACCCCTCCTAAAACCAGACACCCATGTTTGGTTCCGAGCATTCCCACGTAGGGGAGATTCAACTTTATGTACAATCTCTTGGGCAAATGTTGAATATTTAGTTGAATGGTATGTAATAGTACCTTTAATCACAACCACATGAGGATGTTTCTTGTCTTCCTTGTAATTTCCTGAAACATAATGAACTTTAATTAAGTGATAATGTTACAAAGTATAACAGGTTGAAAGTATTACAATGGTTGCTTAAATGTCTTGTAATTGGGTAAGAAACTTCAAAACCAAAGCAAAAAACTGCTAGGTCTGATTTCTGGTCACAGCATTTAAATGCTTTCATTCTCGAAAGTGACTTCATAGAGTTTACTCTGGTTAATCCCAGATGATTTTACTTGTCAATTGAAATGGAGGATCTCTAGGGAGTGAAAGGGTTAAAAATCCTGTCTGGCTGCCGGACATCTGGACACTTCATTTAGGTCTTCCACCAACCTTCCGAAAATCTGGGTCTTTCTTCATGTACCGGAAATCATTGTATTTTGTTCACTTGAGATTAGTCTTTATTTAGAGTTGCTTTGCTTTCTGTCTTTTGCTGCTTTTGTTTTACTTCACTGGTGCTCTGGTACATGCAGAAGCTACCAAAAATCCCACCTTCCAGTGCTCCAAGCTCAACGTATTTCAAAGTCACCTTCTGGTGACCTAAACCGAAAAAGTGGTCGCTACACTTATGCCAACTCTCTCGGATTATCCAGGAGTCTCCCGGATATGGACCGAATCTCCTGGTCTCCCGTACGGATAATTAAATCTCCCGGATAAAAACGACTCTGAACCTTTTAAAGACTTTGCTCCACTGTAGACTCAAATCGCATCCCCAAATCCCAAATCCCACATTAAACGAATTTCGATTTTTAAATCTCTTTGCCGTTTCTCAATGCATTTCTACATCTCTGACTTTCAAAACACACCTACTTCCCTATGTTGACAGAAACTAAACAAAAAAGCTTTCTTTAATCGTCTCATCACGGCCATATAAACAATTGTCTGATTGGATCTCCGTTTAACCAATAAAAATTCTCGACATAAGTGTTCTCACGCCTCTGTCTGGTGGGTTGCGCCTGAGGGGGGGAGGGAGGAGGGGGCAGGGGGTTAGGAGGGGGCAGGAGGGGGGGCAGGGAGGTTGGGGTCCTGATGAAAAAAAAAATCTCCAGATTTTGGATCTCCAGAGGTTGGCATCTCTGTCGCTAGGCATGAAGTATTGGTCGCCAAATTAAAAAAGACACTTTGTGTAACTTTACATGAGGCATAATACTGCTGACCATACTGGTTTACCACACCTCTTTGAAAATAATGGCTGTCCAGCCTTGCTGGTGAATGCAACATTTCAAGGCAGACAACCAGGGTAAACATGGCGAATTACCCAGAAGGAGGAGCATAATATTAATAATATTTTGTGCAAATGTTTATCTCACTTCAACTTTATAAAGGTCATAAAAACATTATGGCTTAGCAAATGACCGCCACACCCAGGTTGGCAGTTTGGCGACTTTCGCTGCAACCTTAGTCGCCAACTTTTTTTACTACTCGTCATGGCCACCAAAACGGTTGCAGCTTAGAGGGCTGCCTCCCTCCCCCTTAATTCTTATGGTGACTTTATAGATTTTACTCTGGCTAATGTCACACGATTTTACTCATCAGTGGGGGGAAATCTCAGGAGGGAAAGGCGTTAAGCTTCATACAATACTGTATACATTTTGGCTCAACAGAACCCCCACCCACCCTCCCTGAATATTTCCCCATAACCTTCACCCTGTGGCTTAGCTCAATCAAGTTCAAGCTATCACCTCTTATTCTCCGCACAGGAGCGTTGAAAATCTTCCCATTCTTTCATACATTTAGATCTGTCTCCATTATTTATATCCAGACATTCTTTCAAGGCTTGATGATCGCAAGATGGCGTTGTCACTTTCCGGAAAGTTTGGGCTCCAGTGTCCGCCATATTGCACAATACCCAGGGTACCTCGCGTTAGTCGATCTGTGCTCATGCGCAGTTCAGTCGCTTTGCATCATGGGCTGGCCGTTTTCACCGAGTGCATGAAGCGGTGTTTGAGTTTCAAAAATTGATACTCTGTGTGAGAGAGAAACAGGCGATTCTGTGGTGATTTCTGCGGTCGAAGAGCCGCTTGTAAAGGTGACAAGGAGTAGAGAACGCAAATTGATCCTTAGGTGGGATTTTCTTTTCACAGAATATTGAATAATCGTGGAAACTGACGTAATTCTTGTCTGGAAAGGTATTGCATAGTTAGTTCAGAGCATGGGTGGGTTTAGCTTGCTCTCTAAAAATATGCGTAATATTAGGACAGAATGGCAGTCTGACATTCACTTTGGTTTTATTTGAAAAGAAGCATCCTACTGAATGACAACTGTATTTAGTTGTCCATGATAAATACTGGGTCTAAAGCGAAAACGATCTTCAAATCTACAAGACTCAACATGGAATTGACCCGGTTAGAGGACTTTGTTCAGTGATCTTGTTTAATACAGCGATATTACGTTTTTCTTACCGGCATAATTTAAACTTCGTAATCACTCCTGTTAGGCTTCTCGTGTTAGAAGCTACTTAAATTTCTTTGATTTGTTTTTATTCGGGTCTTAGGAAAGCCAAAGGGTGTCACTGTTGGACATGGAGTAAGCTCAGCGACATGGTTAGCATACACAGATCGCCCCTAATAGAGGAATGTTTTCAGTGGAACTCAGGATCGTAGATGCTCGTGATTTGAACAAACGTTGATTGAAGAAACTAGGGAAATCGTGAGCCATGGTTCTTACTCCCAGACAGAAAGAAGAACTGTAAGTTTCGCTTTCTTAACTGGCGTGTACATGTACATTTATCTTGCAAATTGCTTCCACTAGTTTCCAGATCGAGCGTGCGGTAGCAGGTTCACGTTTTGTTTGAGTTGGGTTTCTTAACTTCTCTACAACTTGTCACGGTAGAAAATCCTTTTATCGCAAATTAGCGTGGTAATTTGTCAAAGCTTTTACGGATCAGCGTGGTTTAACGCATCAAAGTGGGTTAGAAAACAGCTGGACAGTGGTGGAAGCTTGCAGAGTTTACTTCCGATGGACGATGTACATGTACCCATAACCTTTGCTCTTAAGTTCGAAATTTTACTTCACTTTTCGTACTCTCCGTTTTTCCTACAGGCACAAAGCCATAGCAGATTATCTTTTCCAATGTGGTTTCGAGGATGCTCTAAATGCTTTCAAGAAGGATGCTAACATGGTGAGATGATGAACTACTCGCAGTGTTTATTAGTGTACACGTTGTTCTCAACTATTTCGGTGTTCAATTCCCCCGTGATCAAAACTTAAACTTGATTTAAACTCTGCGTAGTTCAATAACTTTTGGTAGGTGATCCCAGTTCTGTGACACAATTTAGAGTTTTTGTGTGTGAAATTTGTCAGCTGTACAATAATGCAGTAACGTGTGTTGTCCCATAATAACTGTTTTATTATTGTTCTTTGTTGTTGTCATTGACTCTATTAGTGCTTCCAAAGATTATTTGGTATAGACATTTTTCCTAAAGAAGCTCATGCAAATTGGCATCAGGAAGTAAAGTTTACCGGAGTTCTGCATAATGTGGTCACCCACCAAGTTTTTTTGCCATCTTATGGTAGTTACCCATGTTGTACTCTATTTAATTGCCCTTGAAGTATTCTTTAATGTTGTTCCAATAATATTAATTGGCTTTTGAAATTTGTTGTTATTATGATCTGGCATATTTTTCCATATTCTGAACATCCTCTAAAATGCTTATGTTCAGTTTAGAAGTAAGCTGTGGTGATTCTTTATACCGGTAATTTCACTTTCTGAATACTTCAATGATGCAGCTGCAACTGTAATAGTAGTGAGGCTGTTAATACCATGAAGAAGGAAGCGCATTGGTAGAATATTGCATAAGTCTTATTGTTTTCATCTGATTGATTAAGAATAGGAACTATTATGTAATGCGACATTATTTAATACATGTAGCTACAACAGTAACTCTCTGACTCATAAAAGTAATACTTTGACTGGCTTTGTATCTTGTAATTCCGTCCAGAATAAAATTTTAAAAAAGACATTCTGACAGCTGATACTGAAGGCCTGACTTGGCTGCTTCTTAAAAAGCACAAAACCTCAAAATAAAAAAATATATTTGCTATGTTTTAGCTAAAAGAATTAATATATTATGATTGACTGTCTGATTTTTTTTGTCCCTTTGCTCCCACTTGTGGTAAAAATCTTGTTGTTGTTGTTGTTGAGGATATTCTTATTCTCTTGTAACCCCAAAATGGCATCTAAAAATGAAAGAAGTTGAACTTTCATGCTGTTTTATTCTGAATAATCTTTTTTCTGCAGCCTGGAGAGCTTGACAAAAAGTATAGTGGCCTGTTGGAAAAGAAATGGACATCAGTAATCCGTCTTCAGAAAAAGGTGCGTACAAGTAGAACTTAGAAAGTTAAGACACTGTCTCAATCATTTGGGACCTTGCTCCTTGTGGAAGAGAAACCAATTGAAGGGCTCTCAGCAAAAACGTCCTGACTGACATTTTTAGTGCGTTTGGTCATTTTGCGAAATTGTGTCCACATTTCATGCAATACGCAGAAATTAAGTTATGGAATTACCTATCCTAAGTGATGTGAACAAAATAACAAAGGAAAAAAAAAACTTTCTTCTGGACCCTGGGGAAAGGGGGGGGGTGTGGGTGGGGGAACAAGAGCAAGAAATATGAAAATACAGGTAAATGTTTTTTTTTTGCTTTTCATTGAATGGCCCTAATTTTTGGCATGTAGCATAGACGTTCACCCCTTAATTTTAGTGCAGTCGGTCGGTGCGGTGGAAATTGGCCGCGATTTTGAGAAATGACGTAAAAATCACGCAAAAGTCAGATGGGACGTTTTTGCCTGGAGCCCTTCAATTTATCCTAGTAGGTACATGACTGCTGTTGTCGAATGGGAATCTTTGAGTAAAAATTGACTAGCAACCATTCTCTAGTTCAAAAACAATGGTATTCAAGTTGTCATTAAACCTTACTGTTGCATTAAATTATGTCAGATGCCCAAACTTACATTTACTTCTGAGAAACTGGTAGAGGCCTACAAACTTAAACTTGAAACAAAGGATGTAATGTTTCTTATTATTCTTGGTTGAATGATCTTCAAATTGACTTTGATAATGCCATTGTTATTAAGGGTTTGGTAATGCATAAGCATGCATAATTAATGATAAAATCAAGTGACTTGTGTAATGCAAATTATCTAGGGTATACAGCTGTTTCGAGAATGGTTGTCCAACTGACAAGTATCAAAGCGTACACAACAGTGCCGAAAGGCATTATGGATAGTGGTCTGTATGGTATGCTAATGCAAAGTCGGAGTGACGTAATGGCAGAGAGACTTCTTGAACGTTAGTCTACACGTTAGGAGTGGCCATTGTATTTTCGTGGCATACCCAATTCTGGGTTTTTATTAGAATTGAGTGAATATGGCCCACACTACCTTTCGGCATTGTCACGTATGCTTGTACACTTCTTTTGGCCAACCTTTCTCGAAACGACTGTATACTCAGATATTTACACCAGCGTATGGCTGAACATAAGAACCAGTCATCTTCCAATGGCAAGCACTGTAAAGGTGAACACTATAATGTCCTTAAAGACCTTGATAAACGCTTTACTCAACAATCATATATAATCTTTAGTAATCTTTAGCGAACTATTTCTAACAGTTTATTTTAATCATTTTGAACTTGATATTGGTGTCATTTTTACCTTGAAATGTCATTCAGTTTTATTGTTAATTTTTGCATGATAATGCTAGTGTGATAAATAATTATCTTACTGTTAAAGATGACAATTGGGTAAGAAAAACCTGAGTCATGGTATACTTCTCTGACTAATATAGAAGATAATAACTCCAAACTGTTGCTGAGGGAATGTCATCCTTTTGAAATTACAGTTGTTGATTTCTATTTTCTGTTCTCTTATTTTACTTGTTATCTATGCATATTTTATCTACTATTATTTTGTTTACACCTGCTTATGCCCATACTTTCTTACATTCCCACAATTTGATCGTTTTTGTAAAAACTGCAGTCTTGTTAGCCAAAAGCTCATAGTTTTAAAAACCTTCCTATCCAGAGAACATTTTTTGATACTATTATTAGGGAATCTTGACCTCATTTTTGCACTGCAATGGTTCTTTGTTCTTAGACAGCTGGAGTCTGCTTTTAAAACTGTGTTGTCACAAGATAGAAAGGCTGCTTTTTTTTTCTTAGCCAGCTCAAAGGGGAAGTTATGCAAAACTGTTCAAAACACGACATGTTAAAAGAAAGCTTTGCTTTCACTGAAGAAAAAGAATTAATGCTTTTACTGCATTTCACCACTAATGTAGCAGCTCTGACTGTTTTAAAAAGTTGTTACATGTATGTTTAGCACTCTGTCGAATGTACGGGTCGGATGCCTGATACTTTGTTGGTCTGGGCCATGCCACCTTTCTCTGGTAATTAGGGGATAACATGCTTTTCTCTCAAGTAGATGTCATTAGTTTTCTCAAATGCTTTTGGAAGGAAACTGGCTGGCAAGACATGTTATGTAAACTTAATATTGCTTGGATGAGCCTGCCTCTATTTTAGAGTAGTTCCCATGGTGATTCTGCCTTGACAATGCTCTTGTTAATGTTACTGTTTTAAGGCTGTTGGAATTCCACACATTGGTCCCTGAAAATGATTATTACTATCAGTATGACAGGTGCCTGTCTGTACTGTGTGGGGGGCTCATTTATGGCAGCCAGTAGTGGAAGCTCCTTGGTGTCTCAGGTACCCAAGCTCCACTAAGCGATGCAGCTGATAGTGTCACTTGATTTTAAGGAGGAAAAAAAAATTTTTTTTTTGTAATGTGCCTTCTAGGTGATGGATCTAGAAACCAGATTATCAGAGGCAGAAAAAGAAGCTCATACAGGTAAGGCCACATCAATACCTAATGCTTCCTCAAAGGAGTACCTTTGATGTTTCCATATTTCAAGAATGTCACCTTTATCTAAATCCATGTTAATCAAAATTAAAACGTGATTTCATGAAGTAGCATGTTCATATGATTCCAATGGTGTTGTTTAGGCTCTGTGTTGACAAAAAACCGCTCTCCCGAAGATTGGATGCCTAGACCTCCTGAAAGGTGAGTTTTAAGTGTTGTTCTGTGTGGGTCTTTGGATTTGTAGTGTTTTTACTCACATGGCGAGTGATAGTAATTAGTTCCATAGATTTAATAGGGTTAAATGCAATTAGTTAATGACCAGGAGCAGGTGCCCGGGAGGTGGACTGTGGCTCAGTTGCCATGGTGACCTCCTTGTGGCTGATGAGAGTGCTGTCTCCTCCCCTGCTACCTTTACAGCACCTACCCTCCAAAATATTGGCATTGTGTTTTAACTGTTCTAGGCTTGTTTACACGGGCTTTGGAAGATTCGAGTGGTCAGGGGTCGTTCCAGTGTAGTTTATGCTTGAGCATTCCCATGTGCTTGTAGTTTTACTTTGCTTGGCATTTTGTGGTGTTTGTTGTAGCTTCTGTGCTTTTAGTTGTTCCCCAGGGCTCCCTTCCCTCCCTGTAGATTTAGGTCACTTATGTAGTAGTTTTTTTCCCACCAAACTCTCAGTTGAGAGTGACAAGTGCCTGGTTTGGGGCTGGGTTTAGTGGATGGGGCTCATGGCTCGGTTGTGGGTGGGGCATGCTTATGGGGTGTTCTACCAAGCTGACAAACCTGTGGTTGGGTTGGCAGTAACAGCCCCCAGATCGGTGAGCATCCAACCTGCATTTGCAATGTAGTCATTAAAAGTTGGTAAATGAAAAGTGGATTGGTCTCATAATATGCAACAGAATGTACCATTAAAAGTTATTTTGCTGTTTGTTCACAGATATGCCTTGACTGGCCACAGAAGCCCAGTTACGAAAGTTTTATTTCACCCAGTTTATAGGTAAAAGAACAACAATTATATTAAATGCACCATTTAGTTTGTTTTGGAACATCATTCTGAGATAGCTTTTCCATTTTTTTAAAGTGTCATGGTGACTGCTTCTGAGGATGCGACAGTTAAAGTGTGGGATTATGAGACTGGAGATTTTGAGCGGACTCTGAAGGGTCATACAGATGCTGTACAGGATCTATCATTCGACCATACAGGAAAAATTCTAGCATCATGTTCAGCTGATATGTCCATTAAATTATGGGATTTCCATGAATTTGAGTGTGTCAAGACATTAACTGGTAGGAGAAAACTTGATGGTGTAATCTCTGTGTGTTTTGTGTCGTGAGCTGTGTATTGTCTTGATTCATGTGTTTTGGTCTTAAACCTTTGTAGTCACATGCCATTCATGGTGAGTGGCAAGGCTACTGAAAGCCAGTGAGTGAGTGTCAATCAGCAAGCACTGTCGCACAGATAACATCAGTGGAGATGAAGAACCCAAATTAGTATTGATACTTACTGTTTCTTATGTGCTAATGTTATAGTTTGACAATGCCGGGTGGTTGCTGCTCACATGGTGGCCTTCAGTCTTGTTCAAGCTAGGATCAGGTTATATAAATAGATTTTCTGAGTATTTTGTATTAAACTCTATTTGCTCACCAGGACATGATCACAATGTTTCTTCAGTGACATTTCTGCCATCTGGAGATTATTTAGTGTCATCATCTAGAGATAAAACTATAAAAATGTGGGAAGTAGCCACTGGGTGAGTGCAATTAATTTGAAAGCCTGTTATACCACTTGTGTTCCTTTTCTTGTATTTATTTCTTCTAAATTTGGAGTTTACAAGTGTGTTGTACTAAACTGTCTCTCTTTGCAGATTTTGTGTCAAGACTTTCCAAGGTCATAGAGAGTGGGTCCGGAGAGTGCGCGTTAATAATGACGGTGAGTGATGTCTCTGGTAACAGCAGCTTTCTGTTTTCTATCTTTGCAGTAAAGGGGCACTGGGACTGATTTCCGTGATTAATTTTTTCCTAGATTGTCATTCACATGTATGTTAGTAGGCTTGGGTCAATCTTGTAATAATGACAAACATTCATTTGTCAAAGGTCGTGTTAATCACATTTTGTACTTTCAGGTTCTTTGATAGCAAGTTGTTCAAATGACCAGGTAGGAAAGAATTAACTGTAATTAGGCATTGTAAACATTAGCTATTTGAATGGCCTAGCTTCCATGACTCTCCTGTAGCTTAGGGATAGAGCATCCAAACTAATAACCGGAAGATCATAGGTTTCACTCCTGTTAGAAGCACTTGGATTTTAATTTTTTTTTCCAGTATACCCACGTCACTACTGATAAATTAACAATTTCATTCGTGTCTCTCTCTCTACTACATTTGTCTTTTGGTCAACTTACATGTGGCACTGACATGGGCATGAGCTGTTGTGTTTTTATAGGATAAGTGTTCAGCAAATGATTTTGACAGTCCTCTTTGTAGAACTGCAATACTTGACATTATTATTGTTATTGTTATTGTTATTGTTATTGTTATTATTATTATTATTATTATTATTATTATTGTTGTTATTATTATTATCAGGACTTATGAACTAAATCTTTGAATGGTAAACTCAACTACCAAATGAATACAGTTTAACAAAGTTTGATAGAGACTTCTTTACTTGGAATTTTGTGCTTTGCAGACAATCCGAGTGTGGATTGTGTCGAGTAAGGAGTGCAAGTGTGATCTGAGAGATCACGAGCATGTAGTAGAGGATGTAGCCTGGGCACCAGAGTCGGCAAACCCCCATGTTATAGAAGCTGCTGGAATTGAGGTATTGAAATGTTAAAATTGATCTTATTACTGAATTCTGGATTCACTGCCCTTCGTTGTTTTTAATTGGGAAGGGTACAAGGTGTTTTTTTTCCCTTTGCAAAGATGATGAAACTTTCAAAGTTGAAAACTTGTTTACTGTGGCTGATCAATTTGTTTGCCAGCAGATGCTGAGATATTGAAGGAAGATGTGCAAATGCACCACTTCTTATTTTACAGTGTTTTGTATTGTTTCATAGGGAGCAAAAAGGGGAGGAAATCCCGGACCTTTCCTAGTGTCGGCATCAAGAGATAAATCAATCCGAATGTGGGATGCAAGTACTGGAGTGTGTCTCATGACGCTGGTAATTTTATGTGATTGAATGTGTGATGCACTTGTCCATGCAGTCCAAGATAGATGCAGCTGCATGCTATATGCCTGATTTGTTTCTGAGGGACAACGGCCAGTGGTTGCAGTAAAATAAAATAATGATATTGGTAATGACATTTAATCATCTGTCCATCAAGAGAAGTGTTAATTGCAGCAACACTTTGCTGGGGGTTAAAGAAATGCCCAAAGATTTCAATCAGTATGGACTGTTGCATATGGAGGGCTTCCATTTCACCTCATTAGTCCCTTCGTAAAAGGAAGACAGGTTAGAAAGTTGTTATGGCTAGTGGCTCTGTGTGCTACAAGTAATGACTGTTTCTTCTGATGTCCTTCCCTGTTTCTCCTACAGATTGGGCATGATAACTGGGTGCGGGGGGTGATGTTTCATCCAGGAGGCAAATATTTAATTAGCTGTTCGGACGACAAGACTCTTAGAATATGGGATTATAAAAATAAACGTTGTGCAAAGACTCTAGCAGCCCACGAACATTTTGCAACAACCTTAGGTAAGTCTCGCGTAATAAGATTGCATTTAACAACGGCATCGCTCAGTGGAGGTTGGGTGGCTGGGATATCCAGGGGCTTCCACTTTTGGCCGTCAGATTGCCCCCACGGCTGGCACAACCCTGCAACCCAGCCATGAGCCCCCATACCGGGAATTTTAAAGAAGCAGGCACCCATCACAATGAGATACCAGTAGAAAAGAAAAACCGAAGAGGTAGGGATTTGGGGGGGCGGGGGGGTGGGTGTGCCAAAACAAATGCTACACATTACGCTGTAGATGCAACTCCTCACGCTTGGCATGACAAACCCACGGGAACGTTGTACAGAACAACTATGCATGCACTTACAAACCAACCCCTGACCACTAACAACACGGGCGCTCTTTGTTGTTAACTCCTTTAAATTGCATTAAAATGTTTGCGTCAGCAAGCTATATTATTTGACTACTTTCCTCATGTGGTCTGTTCATCTTTTTTGCAGATTTCCACAAGTCAGCACCATTTGTTTTAACTGGGAGTGTTGACATGACAATCAAAGTGTGGGAATGCCGCTGATGATTACAAGACATGAGCTTGTGAAGCTCGATTCACTAAAATAGCAAAACTGTTATTTTAATTCACAAAAATAGGACGAAACCTTGCGGACTTAAGAACATAGAGGAAAAAGACGCGAGCAATTCAAACTCGACTGAAGCAGCCTTGATAAAGACTGAACTGTTGCAACTGATCTTTACTGAACAAGACCCTAGAGAACAGCAAGCTTCATCAACGGAGAAAAAAAAAGTCATTAGTATTATATTTTGTATTCGGAAAGTTTTAAAAATCTCTATTGTGCATTTACCAATATTGCTGGCCATTGGAGAAATGAAGTTTTGAGTTCAAGTGGGTGTTTCACGATGGTTGTCTTTGTATCAAGAGCCTTGTGGCATTTTTTATGGTTTTGTCCTTCATTGTGTTTGTTCAGGACCATTCTTGTCACTTGTTGGGATAGTCTCCTGCACGTTGAAAATGGCAGCAGAATTATGACGCTGAACTGAAAGGAGAATTCAGGATGCCTGTAAATCGAACAAACTGGACTGTGGTAGCATCTCGGTCTTCTCACTATGGTTTAGTTTGAGCAGACACTGGGAATAGAAAGAGGGACTTATATCATCACAAGTATCTTTAGCGCGTACTGTTCCAAACTGTGGGGGTTAGAAATAATTAGTAGGTAAATGCGTGAGCTTTAAGGAAATGAGGAGTGAAAGATACGGAATGTATACTTCTCTGGGGTTTAAATGTTAACGGCCAAAAATGAGTGGATGCTAATCTCTTAATCAGCGGTTGGGTAGGAGTCGATTTGAAGCTACCCTAGCATCACTTGGGAAGGCTTTCATCTATCTCGAGGGATCATAACAACAAAGTTGGTAAAGAGAGTTGTCGCCCTTTTTGAAGAGTAGATGACAAAAGTGGTCCGTATTTGTAAACGTCATTAGGTTTAGAAAACGTGGTGTGCTAAATGTAACAGATCTTAGATACTGAATATGATTTCAAATGCTCTAGTTTTAACCTAATCAACTGATACGGTTATAGTGATATGTCGTCGGCAGATGACAAGTGTAGGACCAGTTAACTTTGGTCAAATATTTTATTCAGGGATCCCTGAAGCGAACTCGCTGTCTGTAAGAACACGTCTATCTTTACCCACTCTTGGATTAAGCTGGAGTACTTTAATGCCGGAAATCAGAGGGCACAATTTGACGTTGTAAGCTATTGAAGTGCCTTCCCGATCAGAAACAATCTGTAAAATGTCATAATTAAAAAGATGTGAATACCGTTGTATAGCAGTAGCATTTTATTTTAAATTTTCCCGAATAAATGCAGTTAAGCCTTGAAAACTGCACCTTTTTTTTCTTCATTTCCCTCTCTTTGTTTATTGCCTGTCTAACAGTTGTCACCACAGGAGAGAGAACTGAGGAAAGAGTCCAGCTTTAGAAAAGTAATAAAGATTTTGACAAAGTGAAGACGTAACTTTGTCAGGCCCGCTTTTTTTTGGCTCTAATTCACGGGGGCTTTTTTGCCCCTTTGATTCACTTGTGGCACGCTCCGGGTTGCGTGAAACAGCGTTTTGAGGCCCTGTACCCGAATTCCCTCGTGCTAAATCCCCCTTGCCCCTAGAACGCTTCTTCATCTTGTGCCGTGTGGACACTCTGTTGGGTCGGCATGGAGTAATAATTGAAAAGCCTAATCAGCGGCTCATACTAAGGGCTCGGGTTACCATAGCAACTTGCAGGAGTGAAAAAACAAGGAGCTGGAATTTTCATCCACAGAGTAGTTTTCAAAGTTTTGAGTGTTTTTTTTACCGTCTCTACAATATCAAGGGATGGAAGGAGATCATGGCGGTAGATCTGGAGCCCAATCTCGCGTTTCAACTGCGGCTTCTTCGCAGGTCGACGAGGAAGAAGTTGACGAAGTAAAAGCTTCACCGACATCTTTGGTATAACTTACGCTTGTAAAATGTTGACGGAGATTGTGATAATCCAAAATATACTAAATTAGGCATTGTTTATTTCTAGACATACATTCCCTTTTCTTTTAGAACATGTGTTGGTCATTTGGTGTCAATAAACACATCCCTGTGCATAATCTGTCAAATGGGGGTCGAAAGGTAAGCTGGAATAAACTCCACAAGGCCAATGCATCCGTCATTGTTATGTCTCAAATTCTCCCTCTTCCAAAGCACATTTTTGAATTAAGTAAGCCATCTTGAATGGGAATGCTCATCTGGGACACCATGCGATTGTCAAATAGACCTCTTTCAGGCCCTGTATGCAAATTCCCCAATAAAGATGATCATGTGACAGTCTCAAAGGAACTGTTCCTTTGTCTTTTTTTTCCTGCTGGCGTGCAAAGGGTAATCTTTCCCCCCCAAAAAAATTCCCCAGAGCAACGTCACATGGTGTGTATTAGGTAAATAAGCAACTAAGATAAGGAGGTCAAGATCTGTTGCCCATTTTAAATAGAAGTGAGGCTAAAAGTGACCTTGTTTTGATACAAAACTCTTTGCTTTTTCCTTTAACTATAAACTAGTAAGACCAAGGTCACATCCAGTCTAGCAGCATTCACTGGCCAGGTCACTATGAAGACAACTTCAGGAGCAATTACAGAATACAGGGCCACACAGGGCCAGCACATGCAAATTAGTTAGAAGCTTTTGTAGAAAGAGACACACAACAATGGGAGCTTTTGTTATTCAATGATATGGAAATAAGTGGCCCTGTATTCTGTAGTTAAGCCCAACTTCCTGTCTACAGTGACAGGTTTTTAATGCACCTATCAAAGTCCCTGGCTGTGGCGCTGTGGGGCTGGGGGCAGGCTGACCCAGTCAAATTCCCCATCCCTGGGCACCTACTGAGTCTCAAATACCAGGTTCCTTTGGTCTTCCAAAGTGGTGACCATGTCAAATTCATCACCCTGGGGAAATGTATGTGTCCAAATTCCTACTTAAAAGGCTATCTGAGTCAAGTTCCCATGGGTGACCCACCCTCCCCTCCTCACCCTAGGGCTAACATTGATAGATCCATAATGTCAATCTACAGGACCTAGACACATGCCACGTAGCAATCCCTCACTGGTACACAAACCCAGTGAGACGTGCTATGTTGTATAAGCACAAGCTTGTCTATACCAAAGAAAATAAGAGAAGTCCTACTAAACAGGTTTTCTCCCTTTAGTTGATACACAAGAGACATTAGTTTACAATGGCACTGGAATGCTTCTGTCCATCATTGTAAACCAAAAATATCCAGGCGTGTGACTAGATCCTATTTTCAGTGGCTAGCCAAACCTCTTCCCCTCTCTACAACTCTGGGGCTGAACATTGATGGATGCTTTAAGCCTTGAACTGTTCAAGTTTAATTCTGAATTTTCATTACGGTTAAAATTATCATTAATGGTTTGCAGGTGGCATTGCTTGTGTGTGCACACATTGGTATTATGTTTGATTGGGAAGGAAATAAACAACAGCTTCTTCAAGGACATGTGAGCTGCATTACACTTAATTATATCACCTACTGTAGACAGACTTAATTAAGTAAAGTGAACAGGACTTTTCAGTTTATGAATATTAGGAAACTGTAAAGTACACTTTATGTGTGGACAGGTGATCTAAAATACAATTATACTGGGGTAGAATGGTCTTTTGAAAAGTACAAGTAATTATCAAGGGCCTCATAGTTTCTGTGTATCTGAAGAGTCTATATTTCCTTTTGAAGTAGAAAAGTATTTGCATCACAGATACTGGTAATCTACTTTTCTCATCTTTGTGGAAATTCACCATTTACCATTTCAATGGATAACCTGTGTGTTAACATTTCCAAAACTGAAAGTGAAGAATGATCATCGCAGTTAATTTTCCAATTTAAGCAGTTGGAAAGGAGAAGCCTGAAAAAAATCAGGGCTTCAACAGGGCTTCCCGTTGAAGCCCTGATTTTTTCAGGCTTCTCCTTTCCAATTGCTTAAATTGGAAAATTAACTGCGATGATCATTCTTCACTTTCATCTACAACCGCAGTTCACATATGAATTATTTCATATATACTTCACATCATTTCCAAAACTGTAGAAAGGTTTTCAATTAAGTGTTAATAAACAGAAGCAAAGTTTTGCTAATTACTCTGAAGAATCACAAGAGATGCAGACCATCAGATTGTACCTTATGCAAAGTGCCGGAAAAATTTGTATGAGCAAGTCACGGTTGGTTTAAATTTTGCTTCTGACTGGTTGAGAAAGTGGCAAGAAATTTTGACACTCAACTGAAAACTCCCCTAAAGAGTCTGCTCAAAGGTAGCACTTACAGTACTTACAGTACTATCATTACCGGTATTTTTTTTTTCCTGATAATAATGCTCACCAGTATTCTGTTCTCCACCTGCAGTGCAATGCCATCAGTTGCACTTGTGTCAGTGAAGACAGAAGGTGGATTGCCACAGCAGACAGAGGGAAAGACAGTATGGTCATCATCTGGGACTCATTTACAACGTAAGTCTGTGATATGTAATTAATGATATTGTGAGCTGTTGGTAGCGGCAAAGCGTCTTTCCAAAAACAAGTGTCTTCGGCTTGATCAAGCAACCTTTTTTTGCTGAATTTACTTTAAGGAGTGCTGTGTGGAATTTGAATTTCAAATTAGGTTCATCTTAACCATCTTTTTTATAACAGCCATGTACTGCTATTAAAAACAATAACAGCTTGATAACAGAAACAGTCATTTGGAAGTTCCAAATTATGTACAAGCTATATCTTCCTGTGGATAAAGTTTTATGTTGCATTTCATAGGATTCCAGTTCAGACGATATTTGAAGCACATCCAGATGGGTGTGCTGCCATTGCTGTGTCACCTGATGCCAAATACATTGCAACAATAAGCTACAATCTTCCACAGGTATGTGATAAATTAACACATGCAAAATCTCAGCATGTAGACAGTATTCTTGCAACTGTTTTGTGCACCTATCATTGTTAAGCCCTAAGGTTGGCAGGGGGGGTACGCACAGGAATTTGACTCAGAGCGCCTTTTCTCTTCCCTTGAGTAGGGATTTTGACATTTATGTGTTGGGTAATTTGACATGGCCACCATCTTGGAAGACCGAGAGAACCACGTTCAGTAGGTGCCTGGGAGTGGGGAATTTGACTCTAGCTTCTATGAAAATGTCAAATTCCCCTGGGTCAGCCCCCCCCCTCCCTCCTACCCTAGGACTTCACATTGACAGGTGCATTAGTCCTGGACTTTATTGATACTGCCTGACAGGTTCTGTCTAATTTATCAAATGATCTTGTTCTTCTTTTTTGATTTTTTGATTTTTAACCAGACTGTTTCTGTTTGGGATTGGACAAATAATGGTGAAACACCTATGTGTTCTGCCACATTAGATGGCAATTTTGGAAAACAGGTGAGAATGAGTATGGGTTACATTGTATGCAACATGGGTGGACTCTTGTAGGTATGTGCTATCTCACATGAAATGTTACACTGATATCATGAAAATTATGTCAGGGCTGTTTACTGAAGAGTTGCAGACATCTTGAAAGCATTAGAGAGTCCTCCAATTTTAATACTTTTAGGGTTTAAGTCTCCTTGAAATTAGTTGTTTGACTGCTTCCAGAGTTGCAAATGGAATACACGCATTGCATCTATAGATCATAGAAAAGATTGGATTGGTTATTGTTCTAGATAGTCTGGAAAACTTCTTGAATTTTTAGCTGAAAAGAAGGTATGATCATGTGTCATGTTCTTTGCTCTGCTGAGAACTTGACACTCACTCAAGCCCACTCCACCTCTAGCCACCCTGATGTCGTAGTCCATTGTAGGATTAACATCAGCATCACAAGTCATACAGTGTTGTGGGAGGTCTGTTGGGTTACAGGGTCAAATGCTTTCTTGTTGCATTTTCTTTTAACAGATTTACATCACCTTCAATCCTGAGGATTCAAGTCAACTTGTTAGCAACAGTGAATCACAAGTGGTGTTTTATTCGTGGGTGTGTAACACATTGTTTGTGTGCCATAACCCTCTTACTTTTGCAAGAAAAACAATTACTGTATATCGTTCACTCACTGTCATTCATTTCTAGGATGAAGGTACTCTGGAGTATGTTGCCCCACCTCTTACAGACAAGGTATACGTACACTGACAACCTATACCGTGTAATACTGTATACTGTAAGTGATTAACACTGGTTTGTCTTGAACACAAGACAACGGAGCTTGAGAGATAATTACCACATGATGTTGTTTCAAACTTTGCAGGACTTCAATCGTAGTGTTGGTCTTTACAGCCAGTCCATTTTCCAGCTACAATCTCCCAGGGCACTTACAGCCACAAGTTGTGGCAATATAGTGGTTTGGGAGCATGCAGGAGGAGAACTAAAGTGTAACAGGAAGGCATTTAAGATTGTCAAATTACAAGAAAAGGCTCTTACAGTACTCACTACCACTGACAAGTAAGAATTACAAGTTACAAAAGTTATTTCAATTTGAACAGCAGTATGGGTTGATGCAAGCTTATTTTTCTTGGTGACATGTTAATTATACTTTGTAGTGTGTAATGGATGAGGTGTGCAGGTACATGTATTTCAAATAAAAGAAACAAAATCAATGCACAACAAAACAAACGAACAACAACAACAAAAACTTTATGTATAGTGACAAAGCCTGTGTACCAACTGCAGAATTAAATATACAAGGCGTTCATCATACATAATTGTCTTTTACGATGACCAGCAGTTATTGATGAACCAAGCTCAGTCATAGAGAGTCCCTGGGTTATCAGAAATTGAAAGCAGTTTTCAAGTTGTTTACTTTTTCTGAAGTGCTGTAAGACTGTTAAGAGCATGTGTTCGATTGTTGTTCTTGTAATCAACAGGTACATTGTTACAGGAGATGTGGCTGGCCATGTGCGATTTCTTGATCAGCAACTTAGACTTACAAATTGGTAATGTGATATCAATTTTTTTGGTTTGATAGCCTGAGCTGCAAGCAGGCTCTTCATGTAGCAAGGAAGAGTTTGCTTGAAGGCTATCATTTTTTATGCCTGGACTTTTGCTAATAATAATTATTATAAGTAAAGTGCCAAGTGACATTGTAGTCTTAATCAATGAAGGGTTCATTGTTCTCCTCCTTGTCTGTCTCCTGATTACCATTGATGCCACCACCACTGTTATCATGGTCGTTATCAGCATCATTGCCTTCTTTATTATCCTTGTTATTCCCAAAGCCATAAACTGTCTACCCCTTCTGCCACCACTACTAACACCACCACCATCATCATATTGTCATCATCATTGTCATCACCATCGTCATCATCATTATCTAAATCACTATCATCATCGTCATCATCATTTAAATCATCGCAGCTACATGTTTTACTAGGCACCATCATCACCATTATCATTCTTAGCGTGGATATTGATAACTTGTTATTAATATAAATCTAGACCACAGCAGGGGAATCAGGTGGTCTGGCAGCTAGCATGACTTAGCCTTCTTTTAGTAACAAACACTGGAGGCATTGATAAGCCTTAAGGTGCATGAAAGGTGTATTGTTGTATTTATGCACTAGTCATGTGGCCATAGCCATGAAACCTGTACAGCCAATCATCTACCTTTATAAGTACAATCGCCTATTGAGCCTTATCTGTATTATTATGTCAACTGTGATCAAGCAGTAACCGCGTTATTCGTTCCAGCACACTATTGAAACAGAGCAATTTTGCAGCTTAGTGTAGGCAAATTGTTTGCCCACCCACCCACTTCCTGTACATATAGGCAGTCTTGTGATTTGTGTATAGTGTATACCTGATCGTCTGCCTTTGATTTAGTAGTGTTGGTTAGTGTTTAGGGGTTGTATTCTATATCTATATATTGTTAACTTTGTAAATAAAGACTGCCTGATCCCAATCCTGCGTCTCTGCATAGTGGTTGGATTATCTGCATTTTCACTGATGATCCACCTTGCCACCTCCACCCTTAGGACCCTACTCATCATTGCTGTCCTCATCATCTTCATCACCAAGATGTCACTTCACTATCCTCATTGTGTTGGGGTCTTTCTCTGTAGGTACAAACACTTCAATGCAGGACCTATTAATGCAGTATCGTTTTCCTATTTACCAAAGACAGATGCCGCACAGTAAGTTAGCAATTTTACATGAAAGGCATTTTAGTTGCTGGAGAAGAAGAGGCTCAATATTAATAATTTTTCTCCCCAAATTGAGTTTGTGAGCAGAAACCTCTTAATTTCTTCCACAATGCTTATCGATCTACCAAAATAATTTATTTAAGTAGATTTTGGTTGAACTTGCTTTGCTCATATTATTTTCTGATGCAGTCACTCGTGATCACCAAATGAACTATTTTGCTTTGTTTGACTGAATGACTTGGTTTGTTCCAGAACTCCAAAAGATCAAATGCACTATCCAGCCAGTTCCACCTTGGATGGCATCCCATTTGTTGTGAATGATTTTGTAATCAGCACCTTAACAGCCAATGTAGCACATTTCAGCACTGATGGAAGCACACTTCAGGTAAAGCACTAAAAAATATTGTAACATTTAATTTCCGTAATAAAACCCTGTTTGTACTGCAACCAGTGAAATAACTGAAAAGCTAATTGACATAAAGGCAAAGTATTCTGAAAGCAATAATTTTGAGTCTTAAGTTAAGAGTTTCCCTGCATGTGAAATACAAGCCTAGGCTTAGGCTGCAGGCAAGCACCTCCTCTTGACTCTGGTTAACATGCACACTAATGATGTTTTGCAAGGACAAGATACATGTAAGTTGACAAGTGTTTATACCTAAAATTCCAATTGATCTGGTTTGCTTCAGCGGTAAGCAGTCATTCATGTGTTGTTTTGCCCCTGAATTGCAGTTCATCCGCAAAGAGCATGACAGTGACACACATGCCATAGCATGCCATCCTTCTGAGTAAGTACTATGTTTATAAGCATCACAGTCAGTGTCCTTGTCATGTATGTGTCTCTTTTAAAAACTCCCATTTGTTGGCTTTGGATCATAAATGTCCTTTTAAAATTGAGTCTGATATCAAAATTTTGTTACATTTAAGGCCGAGGCTTTGTATTGGGAGTTACTCAGGCCTACTTCAACTTTGGGATTATGCGAAAAAGTAAGTTGATGTGACAGCACTTATCATGTCTTATCATCTACTGTGAAAATAACGCTGTCAATTTCCCTCTCAATTTTCTTCCTCTTCTTTTGCACCTGCTGTCTCTGTTTTTCTGGGTTCAGGACCCTTGAGAAAGCTCTGGTGTCTTTGAACACTTCTTACACATGTTCTGCACTCTTTCAAAAACAATCGTTCAAAAGACTGGCACTGATGTCAGAGTTCCGGGCTGCATCCACCTGCCCACTTTCTCTAGCTGTTGTTCCTGTCCAGGAGCCCATTTCCCGAAAGTCCCGAAAAGTTAACGTGGGCCCAAAAGGCAATTTGTAAAAGTACAATCTGCTTTATATTCTGAAAATCTGTTCAGTTAACATGCTTTCAAGATAGGAAAGAATAAACCATTAGTAAAGTTTCACAGCTTAAAATGTCTTCCTTTTCAACATACAGAGGGAATTATGGCAACCAAAATGTGCCCGAAAAGTTCCGGGGCTTTTGAGAAACGGGCCCCAGCTGTTTAAATCTATTCCAAGTTAAACATGATTTTGCACAGCTTTTTGTTCCTTTCCATTCTTAGCTACTGATGAGGAGCACCTATACTATCTATAATTGCTGTTACATGAAGTATTTTTACGAAAATCTCCACAAATTGTGTTTCGAACTGTATAGGGGGTTCGGACGGTGCATTGTCAAATCACTGAAATGATTTGAAACGGTAGCGGGTTAGAAAATGGTATTGGATGGAATTGACAGCAACGAAAAAACTTACCCCTTAGTTCCGATTCTGCTACGGACATTGTGTGTAAAATGGAAATTAAGGTGGTATTTAAATGAAAAGTGACTGTGAATATTAATGTTAAACACCTAGCCTGGTCCTGCAGGGCTGTCTATTTACAATACTTCGTTAACAGTTTGTAGTTAGCTCCTTGAAAACAAAACAATGGAAAAAAGAAAACACTTAAAAAATAACTGCGGAAAAGACAACGTGATCTCATTTAACAAATTGAGACGCGTGAATGATGACTTATCCACCAGGGATGAGTTGTTTGATGCAAGGATAGCACTAATCCGGGTTGAATCCATTATTATTATTATTTAAGAAGGCTTTTGCCTGTTATTGTTAGATTGACTACTTTTAAAGTTATTAACTTCAAGTATTCTTAATTATATTTTATTGTAAATATTAGGAGTAGTTTTAGTTGTAAGGCGCATTTGATCATATTCAGATGTTAATTTGCGCCTAATAAGTAATAAACTATTATTATTATTATTATTATTATTAATCCATGACAACCAGAGCCTATGTGTTTTAATGGGACTTATCCCAGGGCTAGTGCAAACCCTGCTTTACACAACTCAGCCCAGATAAAGTTAACCAGGCCTAGAGTGTGATTTGTGTCATTACCGACCGCATTGCAAGGATGTTGTTGTCACTTATTTGTACTGAGTGCTTTGTCTTTCTTCTGTAGAGAACTGCTTATCAGTCGAGTTTTTGATCAGCGGCAACTGATGATCAACTGTATGGCTTTCAATCCCTCTGGGGATCTCTTAGGTTGGTGCAGAAGCTGTAAACAAAACCTCATGTCTTGTCATTCTAATGAAAGCTGTCAAGCAATACTTCATTAATTTTTGCCTAGATCCATTCATTTTGTTATTGTATTGTCCTACTGTTGTACCTATGTACTTATGTACCTACATCCATGCATACCTCCCTCCCTCCCTCCCTCCCTCCCTCCCTACCTACCTCCCTACCTACCTACTTACTTATATCATTTTTTGTACTTAACTATGTACATACTACATGCAGGCTATAAGTACTTATCTATTACCTACTGTGAAACTGTGCTGTGGAACCCATTAATACTACCACCAAAAGGGTGCAAATTAACGTTTCCTGCGTTAGATGCCGGTAGTGTTTTTTTCCCTCACATACATGCTTCTTCATGTATTTGATTCAAAGATTCATGGTTTATTCCTAGCCATTGGATTCACTAATGGTAGTGTTTGTGTTGTGGATGGACTGACACTGAAGGAAGAAGGATGTGGCGATGGACTTGCTGTGTTCAGTCACTGTCATGACTGTATTACCAACATCAAATTTTCTCATGACTCCAGCTATTTAGCAACCAGTGTAAGTTAAGTCTAGTTTGTCACAAAACCAAATATCAGCTGCAATTTTGGGAATGAAACCACAAGAGAAAGAAAGAAAGAGAAAGAGAGAGAGAGAGAGAGAGAGAGAGAGAGAGAGAGAGGGAGGGGAGGGAGGGGGAGAGAGAGAGAAAAAGAGGGAGAGAGAGAGAGAAACAGTGGTTTTGTAGCGTTAAGTCGATTGATGCCCTCTCAAAGTGAGACGGGATGAAGCTTAGGGATGCCATGAATGGTGAAGTAGTAAATGTATAGAATCTTTAATTAGACGATGTAACAAAATGACTGAACAGTTAGCTAATAATAGCATGATTTTAAGACAGATGATGCAAAGTGCATTTTTGATCACATGATATGGTGGCAACGTTTACTGGTACACTTTGAATGTGCAAGTTTATTGTCAAACAGCATTTTTACAATAACTGTCCAAATTCCCGCGCACTGATTGGCTCGTAGCTATTGTCTATAAGAGTACAGACGATAAAAATGACGTCAGATGTAAAGCAATTCCGCTCGTATTTTCCATGTTATTGTAAAAAACAAATCGACAGCAATTTTCTATGGTCTATACTCTTACAGACCATAAAATGACGCCATAAAATGTTCAAAACTTGGCGGTGAAACCACTCGCCTGAGGCTCGTGGTTTCACTTGAGTTTTGAACATTTTACGACATCATTTTGTGGTCTATAAGAGTATGGATCATAAAAAACTGCTGTCGATTTGTTAATTGTTATGGTAACCAGTTTTGGTGAAGTTAAAATTAATATTACAGCATTTCTTTCTCAGGATTTAGATCGTTGTGTAACAGTCTTCAAAGCTGAGAAGGATGACCTGGATCAGCCCTGGGTTTACATTGGCAAACAGAGAGCACATTACAAAGCTATAAATGGTAAGGACAAAGCTTTGACACAATAGTTGTAGCTATAAGGTTGGAGGAAGAACTACTGACTTGTGAACAGACCATTTGGAGCCTTTGGAGCCTTGTTGTGTGACCTTAACTTTAATAGTATTATTAGGTGAAAGCATTGCAAACAAACAAATGACTAAAAAAGTAAACTTTGAGTATTTTTTGTGTTTTTGCAGACATCTCCTTCGGTGTTGCTCTTGACAGTAACATTCCTCGGCTGCTTTCATTAGGTCAAGATAGAGTTTTGGTATGTTGAGAGTAAATTTTAAATTCTTATCATTTACTCTTTCAATAAACCCTAACATTCAAAGGTATGAATTGATTGAACCATGTTGAAAGAAGAAAGTGTCCGATTGGAATTATCACAGGTACTTACAGTTGAACCAGAGATATCATTCATTGCTGCAAACGTTTGTTTGTTTTTTTTTCCAGTCACTTCAATCAAAATGCTTCTGCCTGTAACACGTTAGTTTCTCCACTTTAGTCAAACTGTTAATGTACAGTGTGATTTCCATTGATGCTGAACGAAAGTTTGTCTAGAAACTCACTTTGACTTTCCACTGAACCATTTGTCAGGTTGAATATGACCTTGTGAACAGCAGTACAGACGACCTGCGGCTTACCAGCTCCGAGAGAATTGAACAGAGTGCAGTACCTCAGTGCTTCACGTGGTATCCACCCATTGTTAAGGAAAACTTTCTGGTGGTGGCCAACGATCAGGTACCACTAAACTAGTAACCCCACAGGTCATAATACCCAAAGCTATGATATATTCCTGCAGTTGTGGATGAAATGTTATTGTCAATTTGTGTATGAGCGAACTCGCCTTACGAGTTACTACTCTTCATCACCACCAACAACAGCAATTTGGTATGATTTAATGTACAGTCGAACCTCTCCTTACGGACACCTCTCTATAACGGACATTCCCCTTTGTCCCGAAAAAATTCTCACCCGTTTTCTAAAAAAAAAACCCTCTGTAATACGGACCCTCTCTAAGAAGGACAACGGACACTAAATCTCGGCCCCAGAGAGCGAAGTCATATAAACTTAACCTCTTTATTATGTACACTTTGGTGATCCGGTGTTGACATATAGTTTTGTACACGAGGTTTGTGATTACGCAAGCATGAACGTTTTATTCACTGATGTTCAAGTACAGTTTGGAAAATTGTACTTTTATTAGTACCTTTTTAGGTGAAGCATTGCGTTATACGTAGTTCCTTTGGTTTGTACTTTGTAAAGTATGTACTTTATGGACAGCTGGATTCTCTGTTAGTTCTAAACATTCTTCATTCTAAATCGACTAGACTGCATTTTTAACATCGGAATAAACTCAGCTAAAGGAAAACGAAACGAAATGTGGACGTTCTACATCTCCATAGCGATTTTACATGTTGCTGTTCTTTCACAACAACCTTTTTGAACAGATGCTTATGGGAATATAACAGCTAAAAAAGAAACAGTTTTAACCAATCAATATCCAGGAGAGTCCCTGAAGGCATCAAGCATTTTCTAACTTTTAACACTAGCTCATTAGGAGCTATTGCTCTCTTTGAATAACTTGTTAGTTCTTTTGTCCACCCCCTGTCCAACCAGACACGTTAATGTCATTGTATACGCTGAATTATTGTCCTCGTTTGTTCGCGCGGAATTCAAACAATAAAACAAATCAACATATGTCTGAAAAAGCGACAGCGTTTTAAAGTTTTACCGGAAAATGCGTGGTTCGTTCTGCTGTTTTGTCATGCTTAGCAAATGCGCATGCGCCAACTCCGTGTATTACAAATGAGTACCAAGAAATATCCTTACCATATGGAAGACATGACAACTATAGTCGCAAATATATATCGCTCCAAATCATCGTATAAAGCAGAAGGAGTTGAGCTGCAAGTACGTAAGGGATCTGTCACATATGGTCTAGGGGCCGACATTTCTCTCCCTCACTGCCTATCGGGGATAGGTATCAGAAAGTAGCAAGTATAAGCGATCCGCGGGCCGAAATCTCGGGGAGACTCGTCATGGTACACCGCTCAGGCTTAAATGTCCAGAGGTACCGCTACCGCTTCTGCATGTTTTTCTTTAGGTATTTAGTATGCGCATGCGCAACTGCCCTTGTGTACCAATATGCCACGTGCGAGTAAATTAATATGTGCCTTCAAATCAAGATTACTTCCAGTCCGTGATAGATCTATTGTTGAAAAGAAGAAAGAGCAGAAGAATAAGTCGTAATTAGGGTCTCTCCGTTGGGAGGACCACAACTAGTTAATATTCTAGTTAGCAGTGATAGTTTTTGACAACATAACAAGTTCGCATTTTGTTTCTGTTCGTTCGTTCGTCGTATCATAATGTAACCCCGTTAGTTGGTTGATAACAAAGAATTGGCCATCTCAGTTCTTTGTTTCCTGCTGAAGAGGTACGTTTTGAACCAATTAACAGCCATGACCGCTGTAAGTTTAGACAATAAAAGATTGTGATGTACGGCGTCGAACGCTTTCGACAAGAGCTAAAATCTAGTCGCGGAGTTAAAACTCCAGTCCCAAAGAAAAAGTGCGCAGATCTCCCTCATCAGCTGGTTCGTTTGTTGCCATGTTTAGTTTAACTTTTTGCTGAAGTTCTCGCCAGTTTTATTTAAATACAAACTGCTGAAGTCAGTCGCGGGATTTTTTTTTTCCGCGAGGCATTTGTTTGCTGACGTCATCAGCGTGCATCATTGGGAATTTACTTGCTATGTTGTAATTATTGTTGTTTGAGCTGCAATGTTAGGGACTTTAGGGATCTTTATTACGGACACTCTGGTGATCCGGTGTTGACATATAGTTGACATATAGAGTGCGCGAGTTTGTGATTACGCAAGCATCAACGTTTTATTCACTGATCTTCAACTGGAGTTTTGAAAATTCTACTTTTATTAGTACCTTTTTAGGTGAAGCATTGCGTTGTACGTAGTTCCTTTAGTTTCAAATAACCGATTCGTATGAAGTATGTGCTGTAACTGAGATGTACAAATCATTGTGTCTAAATACCGTATATTAGTCAGTTTAGATACACTGGGCCTATTTTTCGTTACTGAACACTTAAAACTGTCAGTGGAGTCTTAAAAATGATGCAATCTTGGTGACCTCTATAATACAGACACCTCTCTAATGCGGGCACTTTGGTTTGTGCCTTTTGTGTCCGCATTAGAGAGGTTCAACTGTACACTGTAACTTGACAGCGGGGCAACTTCGGAATACCCAATCACCTTTTACCACTTTATCTGTTGGCTTCTTTAAAAGAATGAGACCGTTAATCAATAGACCACACGTTGCTATAGCTTATAGCCTGATAAACCACGCAGGACTTTGGAGGGACATGACAAGAATTCCTAAATCGCAAGCAATGTAAAATTGTTGTTTAAACTCCTGTTGCTAGAATTAGGATTTGTTACGGGCATGTCTTTTTCACAAGCTACAAGTCCAGCAGGAGTTTGGAGTAGTTTAGATTGGCCATTTAGTAATGAAATGAAACGTCTCCCGTATTTCGAGTTCCTTTGAGCTTTTTTGTTTTCATTTAGTTCAAGCTGAAGTTGTACAATTCCACCACAAAGATGTGTAGACAAACCCTGCTGGGGCCGACCTACGGTACTCCGCTAAGAAGGTACGTCCTCAGTCATGGCTTCTTGAACAGTGAATCTCGATCTTTGTGGATACACGCCTTGCTCATGTAGGAGTGTCTAGTTTACGATTTGAGTTCTCTGTTTGCTTTCCTTAGATTAATTTCGCTTCCACGTTACGAGGACAGGACAACGCGATACCTCGCTTATATCACTATGGATAAGGTAACAGATGATTCAAGAACGGTGTATTTGTTCAGTGTTAAGCGGCAACGGACCTACTTTTGTAGGCCCAACATGTAGTACTTTGTTCCTTCGTTGTTTGGGTTAGGGGTAACGAACAGAGTCTATTTAGGTGTACTCTCATATTTACCTATTCTTGTAGTACATGTGTAACCCCAAGTACAAGCTTTGAAACTTGGTGTCATGTCTGCCTGAGTGAATTGGTTTTAACGAATCTCATGTTTTTATTAGGTTGGCCTTCAGTGTTTGCCATTAGATGGGAACCCACACAAAACTATGGCTTTGATTGCTCACCCTGAAGGAGTACGTATATTGTATTATATCTTACCCTGGGGTCCTCAGGCTTGATCATTAGTTTACATTGGTGTGCACAGACATGATTACTTTCCAAACACATTTTCATGCTAAATACATGGATTGTTGCGCTGCAAATGATGAACAACACGTTGAAGAGTTCGAACTACTGTTTACTTTTGTTTTTGCTAAGGTGTCCAACCTGGTGTGCTCTTATGATGGCAAATATGCATTCACCGCTGGAGGAGAAGACTGCTGTGTGTTGATGTGGGAAATTAACCTAGAGTAAGTGTCGTTTCATCCTCAACAGGGTTATTTTGCAGAACACCGAATACCGAACGCGGAATCGGCGCTTTACACCTTATCATACTTGTCCAGTATAGATACTAAATGAGATTCATCGTGAAATTCATGGACGTCGCAAAACGTCCCTTTAAGCCTAAGAACTTCATGTATCACAAAACTGTTCGGCTTGGGGCTAGGATTAAGGTAAGAGGGACACTTTTTAACATCCAGACAAAGTCCGATGAATATCATCATGCTGCTGCACTGGACAACCCTCTATGGGTGAACCATAGCTTTCATTGTGATGGGATCAATTTTTGCAGTTATCAGCTCGTTTTTTTCCCTTGGACAGGCGACATGATCTTTTTACACAGAATCGCATGGCGGGGCTTGGATGTCGATGCTGCTAATACTCAGGAGTGAATTGTAGTGTTGTTTCTATTCTCTTATAGTGCCTTGGAAGCTTCCGCCGCCCTTGGCGGAGAGGGCTTGGTGCCATTTTATGGTCTTTTAGAGGGCGGTCGAGATGGTGAACTATTCGCAGAGCTCGAGGACTATTTCTATTATGCACAGATAAGAAGGTCAGTGCCACCTTTTACTCCCACTTTTATCCTCGGATAATGATTTTCTTATCGTTGCTGCAGAAGCATACGCATTTGCTATACAGTACGTATACAATACAGTCAATTTTGTGGTTATTTGCTTTCACACTGGCGCAAATCCAATTGAAGAGTTTCTAAATAAGTCCACATTTTGCGGAACAACTATGAAGTATTCGTCCACGTTAAAGGACGTCCCTGCAGGGTGTAACGGCACGTCTGCCTTATTTCCTGTGGCACGGCAACCATCGTTAACAACCACAATGCAAAAATATATGATACAGAATATATGAGATTTAATATATTTAAACTGCGGATCATCGCAGTTGATGATCCTCCATACATCCTTCTATTGTGGGATATAACACGAACTCGCCCCAGCTTCCAGCTTCCAGTTGGCTTGAGCTAGAGCAGTGTCAAGTGCAATCGCACGGCCATGGGTTCGGGTCACGTTCAAGCCTGGATTTTTTTTCCAGACTTCCTTACAACTGCTTAAGGTTCCTCACTAACCGTTGCGATGATGATCTCCCTCAAAAATACAGTTCACAACAAAAGAACTCATGTATCTCTCTTGTATACCTTGCAGCCAAGGTGTCGACACCACAGACACAAGGCAGGTATCCACAAAAGTGCCTTTGGCACAGGTACCCTACCTTATGCGAGCATTGGGATTCTACCCAACAGAACAAGAGGTATGCACGGTGGTCACCTGTGAAACCCATTCGTGTATCTTGAAAGCGTAAGATTCATAGTGAACAAAAGTGTTCATTTGACAAATTGACGTCAGTTTTGTATGCGTCTGTCCTCTTATTGATGATAAATTGCATCGTAACATTGTCAAAGTGGCTGTGGAAATCACCAGCCGCAGGCGAGGACAGACGCACAAGAAACTGACGTCAATTTGTCTGGTCCCAGTTGTTCGAAGAGTGGATAGCGCTATCCACCGGATAAATCACTATACAGCGGATGAGTGCTGGCAAAACT
>BLFK01000490.1:2574443-2577647 GCA_014634185.1 Astreopora myriophthalma
CTTGGGTTTTGTAACCGATGGAGAACCGACTGCTAGCACTAGCTAAAGCTGATATGTTCAATCAAAGTGAATACGCTTCAAGGAACGAAATGATAGCAAGAGAAACGTGGATTTTCCTTTAAATGGCCTTTGAATGAAAGTTATTATCTTGAACACGTGTCACTGAATACCAGAGTAATTTTGCGCCCTGGCTTGCAAATTGTCGATTGTGTTGAGCCTGTCTTTTTGGTTGCGAGATTCTATCAGTTTGATTGTAGATATGTATATACTGTTCATGTTACTTGTGTAAAGACGTTAAAGAGGTTACATTACTGCTTAGAAAAAAACAGCATGTGCTTAACGTGTATATATTGTACTGGTTGTTAGTATGTGATATCTTGCAATGACACCCGTGAAGACAGAATGAGGCCGTGCCGTGGCTCCTTTGATGACTCGCTGAGTGTCATCTTGAAAACTCCCTGAAATTCACCTTTGGCGTACTAATTCAGCATCGATGGCAATAGTATCTAAGCATATTTTTCAGTTTCGGTTATCTCCTGTCGTGCGTTTGTGTCACCTAATTGCTTGGCTCTGAAAAAGCGTCCGCTCGCCGAAAAACAGGATCGTGGCAAGTATAAGCGATCCGCGGGCAGAAATCTCGGGGGGACTCGTCATGGTACACCGCTCAGGCTTAAATGTCCAGAGGTACCGCTACTGGTTCCATTTTTCTTTTAGGTGTTTAGTGTTTGCATGCGCGGTTGCACTTGTGCCGGTACTTACCACTTGAGAGGAGTCAGATCAAGCGTAGAGACGACCGTAGAATCTCGTTCCATAGACTCTTATCCGCCGGACGAAGGGTAACGAGGGCTCTGGGGACGAGTGCTATGGTAACGAGGGCCAACTTACTCGAAGCAGGGTTTGTGCAAAGCCGGGATTACATACCATGACAACCTATAGGTTTTAATCTAAGTTAACGCAGGATTAGCACTAATCCTGCCTCCAACAAATCGGCCCTAAAGTCTTACGGTCCCCAGTGACTTCAAAGCGCATCAGTCCTTCAGACTTTGCGCTAAAAATCAGTGCTTAATAATGAAACTCAATGCCTAACAGTAGAAATTGGTGCCTTATAGCGTTTGTCTCTATAGTGCTTTCGGAGGCGATTGTTAAAGAGTCAGGTAATGTGAGTAATCATTACGAAAATACTTGAGTGATTACAAGCTTAAATGACCACGTGGCATTCACGCTCATATAACATTTTATTTCCATACAAATTTATAACTTTATGTCTCCGCTTGTATCTTGTGACAATAAACAAATATTGTTGGAAACATATTTAAAGTAAATAACTATATGTACAAATATCAACTATCCTACACCTTTAATATATATTTTTACAAAATTTCTCTCTCGTATCCATTATATATTATGTCTACGGTTCAATATTCCTCTAGTGACCAGCGGCTTGTTGTGAGAACTTGAAAGGCCTCGATTCCATCGAGAGAACCGACTGTCATCTAGGCGGATTGTTGTTATATCTGCTCTGTGCCATAAATTTGTAGTATTCTATTTGCGAGTCCAGTTCTTGTAATTCTTTTCTCGTGCGTTCAGCGAGTTCTGTTAAAAGAAGAGGAAAGATACTCTCATATCTAACAAGAAATACAAAGAAGTTTCAATGAATTTTCTTCAATGTGTCACTGTAGAGGAGTGAGTTCTCCCTCTTATCCCACTCCCAAGAAAAAAAAAACCTATTTTCCTGCGTTTAGTACCGGAGGACCCCATAACCTCATACCCGGTGAACATTGTCACCCGCGGCATGCTTTCCCGCGCTTACATGTAACAGCCGCTGACAACAGCGAATTGTGCTCGTCTCGACCATACTGTCCGCAAAGAGAAACCATTTGTGTTTTCCATTCACAAGAATTATTCGACGAGCTATCTGTAGTGCAGCAGCAACCCAGGGTAAACAGATAAGGTAAGAAAGTACTTCATAAGAACTGAGACAGTACAGTAAAGAGAACAAATCGCAGTTTTTGTACGAAGCGCATGTCGAACATTTTTGAATGTCGGAAACATTGTACACACGTGTTGAAAACACATGAATGCAAATCTCAGCGGGTATTAAATTACCTCCGATTTGCGTAAACATTTTGCATTATGAAGTTGTTATTAACGCACATTCAAACCAAAACAACTAACAACTACGCGAGTACAATTTTCTGACTCAAATTTTAAATCTGCAGTGCTTTTGCAAATATCTCAACAGCAGTGGCACTGCGGAAAACATTGAACAGTGAGAGCAGCACATGACTAACTTTTTAATAGGTTTCCTTAGATGGTTAGTTGTAAGACGATCAAATAACTGTTTTGATCTAAAATCGGAAGCAACACCTTAAATGCGCTGGTCAACAAACGGAGAACATATAATACCCGCATCCCAGGGGATGCTTCATTAAGTCAAAACATTAACTAATACCCCCACCCCTGGGAGTTGTGTTAAATGGCATTTGGTTGTTAGCCTGAAAAGGAAAAGGTTTCTTTAAGAAGCCCGAGCAAAGCACAATTCTCATGATAGCAAACATCAAAAGTTACTAAACTTTTGATGGTGAATAGGAATAAAACAGTATACAGCCCTTTGCAAGCACATTTTTTTTTTAAACAGGAACAAGAAAGGGATTACTTTCATACCTATGCTTCACAGTGTGTATCACCTCCCTGCGTGGGTGCGAACAGTGACGTAAAAAAGTGCAATGCTTACTTTTGGGGCTCACGATGTGACATTAAATCGTGAGCCCAAAAATTAAACATTGCACTTTTTACGTTACGAAGGATTTCCACATATCCTGAACGTAATTTTGCTGTAGGTGTCTTATGCTCTTCGCACCCTTGCAGGGATGTGATGAGGGATGTGATGTATACTCTAAAGCAGAGGTATAACAGAAGTCCCTTTATGTTATCTTGTTAAACTCCTTGAAGAAGTGTGTGTGGTCAGAAGAAACTTCCCCCAAAATAAACTAAGTTGACGGGCTACATTGCTGTGTGCGGATCACTAGCTCTCATTATATTTACAGAAATCTCTGCCTATGATCCACCCCCATGGGGGTAAACTAAGTTGACGGGCTACATTGCTGTGTGCGGATCACTAGCTCTCATTATATTTACAGAAATCTCTGCCTATGATCCACCCCCATGGGGCCACTAAACTAAATGCTATCTAATGCCCCAACT
>BLFK01000490.1:2577657-2604354 GCA_014634185.1 Astreopora myriophthalma
GGGGGGGGGGGGGGGGGGGGGGGGTTAGGGGATTTCGTTGACTTACGCATAATGAACACGTACCAAGTGCAGGGTCATCACTTGGGTGAACACCGTTGTCCACAGGCCGCCCAGGACCTAAATGGCCGCCTCGAGTTGCAGCTTCCATATGCACGTGAAGATATCTTTGACCATTGACGTGTTCCGTTGCTTCGCTGCCTTGAATCTCGTCACCATTTTGTACACTTCTCTTTTCATTTTCCTTTGCTTCTTTCACCTTCTTCTGTTTGAGAGCGGCAAACATGCGTGCGTAACTGTTTGGAGGCTTCTGACGTTCGTGTAACGATACAGGGACAGCTCTCCTCTTCCTAAGCAATTAAGGACACGGCTTAATCCACAATTAAATTGACTCATGAACAATTCATCCCTCACTACAATCTTCTGTCAGCAAACAAAAACTGGATGAAGTTATCCAGGCTTTGAACAACCGGAGCCTGATCGTTATCCAACGACCTGAGGTTCGCTAAGTTCACACACTCAAACTTGCATTTGCCAACACGAGTTCGCAACCTGCTAATCATTCGCTTTGCTAATCTTTTTTAAAACCACTTTTACATAGTACTTACGTGCTTACTGTAAGCTTCACTGACTTATGCGAGGGGTCTGATACTGATCGACCATGCGATCCTTTGACAGCAACATTGTTGTTTGGCTCTAAAATAAATTTTAAGGAGAACCGATTAACCGATGGGTGAGCTGTAAGGTAAACGAGAACATCAGTAAATGAGGAGAAGATGTTTCGGCCACAACATGCCAGCAAGTCCAGCTGTTCAGATATTCTATGCTGGGTTAATAATTGCATTTATTTGCGCCATGCCACTTTATGTCTTCTAGAAAAAGAAAAAAAATGCTGCCGTTCCAAATTCACTTGAAGACAAACAACGAACTGAACTCAAACCAGTAAAAGTCTATTAAAACTGCACCCGGCTGACACGGCGCTTAATCCTTACCTGGGACATCTTCTTGTGGCGTTGACTGATCCTCCTGTATTTCAGGCCAGCCACTCTGACCAACGAAGTTTGGATAAGGCCCGTTCTGAATTGGCGGGAATTTTGTCACCCCATCGGGAGGGACAGAATCGGAAGTCGCCTGACGACGGTCCTTGGATTGCACTGATAATAAAAAGCTGACAAGTTTATCTTCCGATGCTAAGTGTCAGAAATTATTTCACTCGCACCATATGCAACTTGGTACCAAAATCTAGAGCTAACGAATACTTATCCACTTCGATTTCCCATTCTTTACACCGCAAAAACTAATACAGTTTGCTCCTCGAGAAGTAACCTTTTCTCACAGTTTAAGGAAAAACAATGAAACTCAAACACAGTACTGAACCTTCAATCAATAAAGTCGCGAGTTCCCTTCTGAAGTAAACAAATCAATTAAAGGTTTCTCGGTTTCTTGATTGAAGGTTTCTCGAAAGTCGCGATGATTCATTTTCAATCGTTACGGTTCAAGCAATGCTAAAGTTTCTGTCAATGTGGAGAGCAACATCGGTATTCCATATGAAATCTTTGTTCCTCTAAAGAAAACAGGAACAAATTTGGACGCACAACGAAAAATAGACGGTTCCTCTTACGTGGGTGCGAATTTCTCCTTTCTAAATGGTTCCTCTCTGGGGCAAAGGGTGACGGACGGGCATCACCAGCGGAGTGGCCTGGTTTCGACGCGGTGATCAAGTATTCGTCGGGAAGGGAGCTGGTGCGTTCAACAGCTCTTAGAGACTCCACACCAGAATAAGTTCTAAGGGACATAGGTGATGAGACGATCACTCTGAAATAGCAAAAAAGTGTTTAATGTCAGTGTTTGATCGCAACACAAGGACATCTGTAAATTGCCTCACATTTTGTAAATGAGAAGAACGTATTTTCCAACAATCTAAAGAAGTTTTCAAGTGAGTCGTTCTGAAAACTACAACTAATTGAACAGTCGGCGCTAACGACAAAGTGGACCAATCCGTCCGACAGACCTCGCGTAAAACTCATGCGAACAAGTTTCTGTTGTGTAGGGAAAGAGCAGACGTTTTCTTTGAACAAGTCAAGAAGTGCATTAGATCAACTGACTATTAGTTACCAATTGATACAGATACCACGCAGCTGTTTACAACCTCTAATTTCATTGGTTCTGGTTAGGACGCAGCTCTGTTGTTTTTAGGGTTAGATTGTTTCTGTTGTTTGGTTCATCATTTCTGTTGTTTGTTTGAATGGTTCTATTGTTTTCTGAGTCAATCGCGTGGGCTGTTGTAATAGCTGCGTACTGACTCAATTAATATGGCGGGAATTTCGTATTTGAATGAACAATGTTCCCGCCGTACTCGGTATCAGAGGTTCAAATCAGCACTTTATGATAATAGAATCGTGGAGATAAAAGTAATTGCTTCAAAATTACCTTTCTAACTCCTCTAGCTTCTTAGACAGGCGGTCATTCTCTCTTGACAAGACCTAAGAATCAAATTAACGAGGTCATCATTTTGCACGAAAACACCCTTTAGATTAAAGCAAGAAAAACATTGTACCAGCGGGAGAGTGATAGAATTACCATTTGTTGTCTGGTGACTTCTTCTCGACTTTGGACGAGTTCTACGTTTGCCGTTCTGTGAAAAAATGAAATGTGACTAATTAAATGTTGGAGAAGCTGTAATCCTTGCGAAGGATACACAAATTCCACAAACAAATCACGCCCACTGGTACTGTGCCAAAATAAAATACAATGCTGGACAGAGATCTAAAACAGTTGAACCTTCAACGAGTGAATGGAAATTTCCACCACATTCACCTTGTTATTGCGGAATGGGAAAAACTGTTATCATTGGTAAATGGGATACTGGTCATACTAACTTTCTAGTCTACTAAATTGACGATAAACTAAAACCGTATGCCCGTCTCAAGGTACTTGTTCATAAATTCTGTGGGATGTTAAAGAACCCACACGCTGTTCATTAAGAGTAGCGGCCGTGGTCCCCGATGTGGTGGTATATCTAAGTATCTCTTCCAAGCATGCACACAGTATGCACCCGATAATTGGCACCTCGCTGTTGCGGTTACATTGCCATACTATGTACGGCGAAGCTAAGTAAACCAGTCAAAGTGGTTTCGCTTGAAATCTGTGTCACTTTCTGGATGAAGCTGGTTGAAAACTGAAAAGCGGCGACAGGAGCCCGTTTCTCAAAAGCCCCGAAACGTTTCGGGCGTAATTCCCTCCGTATCTTAAAACGAAAGACGTTTTAAGCCACAAAACTTTGCAGTTAGTTTGCTCTCCCGTATCTTGAAATCACTTTAAAAGACTAGATTTTCAGAATAAGCGGATCGCACTCTTACAAATTGCTTTTCGGGCCCGTAAACTTTTCGGGACTTTCGAGAAACGGGCTCCGGGTAGTACAAATGCTCAAGCAGTTCAACAACATAGAATTGTTTACCTGAGATGTTCATTTTCTACCATATATTCTTGCAGCATATCGTAAAGACCGGAGTTCGCGCCAACTGCCATGCTACAAATAATAAGAAAGTCAGTGTGTCAACGAGCAGGGAACTGAAGAGGAGCATATGGAGAAACTCGGACTCAGTGATAACATGCACAGGTAAGGTTGGATATATGCCGCTTAGTGCATCATTTAACATTCAACAAAGGGGCAGGTTCTTTTGGGGCTCTTCTGTTTACTCGTATTCCGGTTATAAGAAATATAGTCCACCTAACCCCAAAATATTTTTTTCGCTACAGTACATCTTTGCATGTGTTTGAAACGCATTTGCCTATTTTTTCCCATTTTTGCCAAATCTTGACATTTTGTAGGCTTCCAAAACTTACGAAAAACTAAACATCACTTGGTACACGACCGGGTCAAAAGGGGCATGGGTCTATTCCTGATTTGACGTCACAAACTATTTTGCATGCATGTTTACAAAGACTTAATGGCATGTAAATCAGGTCGTGACGTCAAATCAGGAATAGACCCACGCCCCTTCTGAGTCGGTCATGAACCAAATAAGGCTCAGTTTTGAAGCCTATAAAAAGTCAACATTTGGTGGAAAACAGGATAAAATTCTCAGTGTGTTTCAAACAGGATTAAAGATTTATTTTAGCGAAAAATATATTTTGGGGTTAGGTGCACTTTAACGCTTTCACTCCCCTTAGTGACTTTAGACTTTACCCCCCCTCTGACGGTCACTCCCCTTAGTCACCCCCCTTAGTGACTTTTAGATTTTACTCTGGCTCAGCAACGCCACACGATTTTACAGTCGTCAATGGGGAGTTCACCTCTCTGCATGGAATCAAAGGGTTTAGAGAACGAGGTTTTCCAAAAGAAAAGAGGATAGAGAATAAGTTCTAAAGTAGCAAATATTCGGAGTACCCCTATTCCGGAATAGTCCGTGAGGAAAGCGCCCTGAATATCAAAATTTTATTTCAAAGCAAAAGATGTCAACATACCTGGCGGTAGTGAGTCTCTGCGAATCTTCAGGGGCTTGTAACCGCTTACTCCCTGAAAGTAATTGGATACAAACTGAACGTTAGCATTTTTCTGTAGTTCAGCCGGCTAAAAGCCCTTGAAGGGTTTTTCACTTGGTGCTATTGAAAGAACCTTATTGCTACGGGTCACTTTACAAGTCGTCTTCTTGATACGCGACCTAACGTGCGGAATTTCTCCCGATTGGCCTCGGTGCTATGACTTAGTTTGAAACTCGTATTCGTCAAATTGTAGTGAGCTAGTGCCTGAAGGTTGTTAATTGTGGAAGCTAGACTTAAGCTCTCTCGTGGCGTGGTAGCATAAATAAAGGAAACAGTGAATAGCACCTGGTCACAAGATTTCAAAAGGTGCTCATCTAAAGGTACAAATCTAAAAGTGGCACACACACACACACACACCTGATCCGGGCGAGGGAATGTGACTGTTTGGTGTACTTCCATCTTCAGTTCGGATTGTCGTTTTACTCTCACTACTGGTCAGAGATGTTTGCGAATCGCTACTTGCTAACCCCAGCTAAGAAAAACAAAAATGATGAAGTCATCAAATACCACTACTTGAACTAAGCGCTTACAGGAACCTAAGCGATAAATGTCTTACATAACACAGTTGTCAACGTCTGATAATTAGAATGGGCCTTAAGACTTAAACGCATTTCTTAAAAAAACTCATGAATACTTCATAAGCCAAACAGCCTATCAAGTCACCGATAAAACGTCACGTGAATGAGCTTTAAAACCCGATAAAACACTCTTGTTAGCATTCTTTATATAAAGAATACCAGTAAGGCATATAGCTTAATTGTTTTTCTTGAATGTATGGCTATATTTGCCTCTCACAATTTAAATTATTGTTCGGACTCTACAGGACACGCTCTTTCTGGAATGTTCTTGAAGCCGCTCAATAAACTCGCAGGTCGTGTTTTATCGGGTCTAAACCCCGATAAAACAATCCTGCTCGTCTATTAAGCAGTACTTACCCTCCCATTCAAATGTAAAACTAAACTCTGACACAAAATGAGTTGTTTCAAAGATTGCCAATACTGAGTATGAATCAGCGCACCTTCCCCGTTTCGTGTGTCGCACCTTAATGGTACAGGTTGCATGACGATTTGCAGGAAAATTAGCGTTGTTTTACATGATTTTATCCAAGGAAGCATCGATTACCTGCTGTCGAAAATAGGCGTTTTCTGTTCGCAGCAGCTTTATCTCCCGCTTCAGACTCAAAATCAGCTTTTCCTTAGGGTCCTAAAACAGCAGTGAAAATAGACTAAGTAAATTTTTACAAAATCCCCAGCACAATGAAAAAACTGCTACAATTGCAAAGACGCTTGAAAAATGGGCTCGAAATACACGAGTGTTGCACAACCATAGAAACCATAGAATCACATGAATTATCGACTGGATGGGCAGTTATTCATTTTGTTTGACGTCCCAAAAATATCGTAGAACAAAACCAAAATTCAAAACTTGAAGACAGCGTAATACTTTCGACACAACTTATAATGTGTATCAAAGACGTACCATTTGCACCACGGGTTTGTTCTTGATCTTCTTTGCGCGGTGAGCGTACCTCAAAGTGTTTAAGGTGTCCTGCACCACGTACGATGATGGAGAAATGCATGCGATCTGAAATTTACCATAAAACGAATATTGGAATTAACACGCTATAAACGGCGAGCCTTTATTTCAAGACTTAAGACTACACTGGAGTAAATGTGGCCCATTAAGCCAGAAATTTCTTGTTGAAAGTGAGGTGCTACGGTATATAATTGATAACCAATGATCGACGCTGTGCTGTGGCAAAACAGACATTTCCATCGAGTCGAAAATAAAGAGCCTTAGCCGACGACAACTGGAGGATGAATTCCTCTCATATGGCCATGCGATATAATTTGTTGACATCAAAGTCACTCTTGATCTTTCTGGTAAACATGAAAACAGGGCAGTTCACGTCTAAAACCTTGTATTTCCAGCTCTTGCACATGTGAAATTAGGATGCTGTTTCGCGACCCAATGCATCTTACACTAATCATACCCCAAGAAGTGAGCGACATTCTTTCTTACCATAAGGGTTATACCATCTCCACCAAGGCTGTCTGCCAGCAGTTTAGTTAGTTTACTATCGCGGTATGGAATGTGGCCACTCTTCTTTTTTGGGTCGCTCAAAGCAGAGATGCAGTTTCCTGTGACGAGAAATGTTTTGACGGGTTGTAAATATTAATCACAACACATAAACAAGGTTTAAGCTAAATGACTCTTTGTATGGTAAAATTTTGCACAGCCTTATGCTAAAATTAGCAGCAACCAGAGATAACTGAGGAAGTTCGACCTGTACATCTTATATGTAGACTTATGGCCATTGGCCGAATTCATATCAGAGACGGAAAACCGTCTTGGACGGGAAACTCGTCTAAAGACGGAAAACTCGTCTAATATGAATCCGGTTAAGGACGAGTTTCCCGTCTTAAATTTATCCGTCTATTTTTCCTTCTAAACCGACGGGAAGCTAAGAAGGGAAATTAGTCTGAGACGGAAAACCGTGTTAAATTCACATTAGACGCGAAAACTCAAGACGACTTTTTTGCATGCGCTTGCACCCAACGGAAAGACTGGAACTAGAAAGCCAGCAACGTTTTCTGGGTAAAATCCAGGAAAAAAAAATGGCGCCCCTTCGCAACCTGGCCTGATCGCTCTAAGCTTACTCCATAAAACTGTTTACCGTCCTTAAATTCATCTCAGACGGTATTCTGTCTGAAGGAATTCCGTCTGCGACGAGTTTCCCGTCTTCTAATATGAATTCGGCCGATAACAATCTCCAACACTGCACAGAGATATGGCGTGCACATTTCTTAAGCGTTTGTCAAATTGAAATCTTGTTACCACTTAATTGCAAATGCAGCCGATCGTCCCCTCAGGGCATGCGTAATAGCCGATTCCTGGTTGGTGTTCCTGGTACACCTGCTTTCTTTCTATTCGTTTATGAGGGACAGAAAAGCCCCAGCTAAACTATCAAACGTTTTCGTCCAACATCGTGCGCGAGCTGTGTTGGTCAGGGTCGCTAAACGATCAAACATTCCTTCGCAACACAAAATGTTGAATGAATGAAAATGTTTGATCTAGATCAAACATATGTTGAGACAGGCAGATAAACAGCCAAACATGTTCCTCCAACACGATGTTGCTAGATGTTTGATCGTTTAGCAGGGGCTTATGAGTCGAGTAAATGCTAAGATACTCAACTTACGAGGTTGGGTGCAAATCTTTCCGTTATTTCAGCTAATAGTGGAGGTGTGCGTCGGTAGATGCGAACAAAACAATACAGAATCCACGAAATGCCAGAACTAGGACCGACCGTCGTTAACTCATGCAAGACTTGTACAGTTCACTTGGTTCTCATAGCAACAATTTTGCAACACCACAAACGACTTGTACAGTTCACTTGGTTCTCATACCAACAATTTTGCAACACCACAAACGACTTGTACAGTTCACTTGGTTCTCATAGCAACAATTTTGCAACACCACACTCATGCGCCATGACAGGCTTGTAAAGCTTCGTCTATGACCTTTCCACCCGTGGTAATATAAGGAGGGTGGGGGTTAAGCGAGTAATCTAGTGCAGTAAGCGCGCGAAGACATCTAAACGATTTGAACAATTTATACGATATTGAGCTTGCCCTTAAAACAAAGAAGTTCAACGACACGACATTACGGCGGTATGCTAAGTGCGACACTCATCTACGTTCTCCGGCTTGAAATAATTATTCCTGACTAAAACACACAGATATGACTGATACAAGCACTCAGATTTAATTTGGCCTTAGCGTCGAGGGCCAGCTCTCACCTCTGGCTGTCGAGGGTATTCATTTATAGTATCACAGTCAAAAAACTATTATTTTAATGTTTCATTTTGTTACTCACCGATGAAGCATATAATTGCTACATGAAAACAGATTTACCTCATTAATCTTCACTTTGCTGTGAACTACTTCGACTACATTAAGAAATCTGTTACATTAAGAAATCTGTTACGTAAAATGGAATCTGAAGCTGCCTTTTTAATAACTAACTGTTAAAAGCCTTTAACATTCCGTTGATTTCGTCGCCCATTGATGAGACATAATTACCTAACACATGCGGGTTTATTTAACAAGAATGCTTCGTTTTACTGAAATTTTTTTTTCTGGATATTGTTCGCACTTGTTTTAAATTGACGAATGAAAAAAAACATGCGTAAGACGAACACGCCCGAATCCTGTCGGTTTCCAAGTGTCTTAAGATAAAAACGTGATCGCAATCACGCAATCGGTAAATTCGGTAAATGTGTTAATTTATCTGGATGCACTTATTACAACTTGTATCACAGTAGAGGTCTACTAATAAGTTTAATGTACTTTCTAAAATAATAAGTTTGTGTACTTTTTAAAATTACTTTCACAATCCAACCAGGACGGCCAAGAATACTACGTACCTAAAGTCAACAAACTCTTGTTGATGTTCTGTGATTCTGCAAACGTCCCTCCAACAGACTTGGTTTCTTTCACTCGTTCACTACCTAGAGAAAAAGTGGAAAAAAACCACGTTCAGTGCTGAGATCGCCTCTTCGCTATTAAGTGTATAGTGTCACGACTCAAACTCTTACCAATTGTACAAGAGAAATGATACCAAAGCACTGCTACATAGCACCAGGTTAATCAGTCGTCACACGATAAGATTTCATCAAAATCATTCAATCAAGACAAACATTTGACTCTAAAACGTTTGGCTGTGGTTGTTAGGGAGATGATAAAAAAGTAACCAGCCAAACCATTCAACATTTCTCAGACGTCACTCTTCACTTTGTACCAGCTAATGAAATGAAGGAATACAGATACACAACACAACTTCGCCACGACTTCAGATTCTTTTTGAAAAAAGGTAGATAAATTCACATGTTCGTGATGTCACAGACTAGCGATCCAATAAAGTAGGTCGTCGATCCATCAATTTTAAGGTTACTGAAAGGTCAAGTCACACTATTCACTTACAATCTCGGAATCTACACGCTGTTGATCCGACGCTCTCAAGTTAAAATCATTTTGGATGCGTGAACTAACATCGCTTTGTTTACTTCTCGCTGTTATCAAGCAAAAGCATAAAGTGAATTTACATTGAGTCGATCAACAAAAAGGCTATTCAACCGATGAACAATGTGACGTTATCATCCACTACGCTTTAACTCAAACAAAAACTTTGATGTGTTCGCAGTGTCAACGAATTCATCCCATGTGTAAGAATGACGCATGACCATTTCAAATACAAGGTTTCACTAACCCGAGTTTATTTCTAAGACAAAGAGGAGCGCCGTTTTGTTGTTCATCTTTAAACATTTAAAACGTGAACGCGGTGTTCCACTGTCAATATGTGCAATTTGTTTCGTAAACAAGGTACTTGACGGCTTTGTTCAGTTCTTGGAAACCTTGAGTCACAAAGAGGATGCTAATTAACAGTATGGATGGTGTTACTTCTCGTTTCGAGAGAAAAGGAAAACGTTGCACTTAACTTGTTGAGGTGATATTTTATCATGCGCAAGAAAAAACAAAAGGCTCTTCCATCACGAGGAATTATCTTATATTAGGTTAATCTGGATATGTAATAAGAAGCAAATGGCTAAAATGCAAACTTCTCAGTAGTAGAGATTTGCTGCGGCAACCACCTACATTATCCCACAGCAAACAAATTCCCGATGTGGAACAATCGTACATTTAAAAGTCAACAGTAGGATCCGACTTCGTGGCATGTGCACTTAAAACGAGATTGACAGCAAATCAGTTTGACACGCAAATTACGACTGATTTACACTATAAATTTTACATGCAAAATCTGCCTAATTTCTACCTTTGAGGGAAGGCAGCAGACTGGCATCTCAAAAAGCCGACGCATCTATAGCTGGTTCGAAATCCGGGTATTAAAAAATAGTAGATGGTCCGAACTCTAGACTATTACTCCATCCTTGTGACAAGCAAAAAATATTTTCCATCAGTCAATCAGAAATGCCTCGGTTTCCGTATGCGCTTAATGACGCTGTGGTCCTAAGTTGCAACTATGTAACCGCATTCAAGCCGGCGCCGTTGTCAGGTCTGATAGTCGAGCGGGTTCACCATCACCGCATGTGAAGTATCAACGACATTAAAGTCATTAAAGAGCAGTTAGTTTTTTTTTTTTTTTTTTCGTTCATTCAAGATGAGCAGAGCCTCGCGGAACACGGTCAACTCTTAGCAAGTAGTGCGTCACTCTTGTTGCTTTGAAGATATACCAGCTGAACTTACTCAGCTATCCACGAAACAAACCTCACCACCAGTATCAAGCACCTGATGGCAAGTTAAGAACATTTCCTACATTCATTACCATCTATTCACCTCTACCGTACGAACTATCAATTGACCAGCTCCAAGTTAGCTTGATACTGAGAACTCAGTTGGTAGAGAGGCGTCAAGCGTAATGAAAAACTTTATTTGTACCAACTATGATTACAAGAGGAGTCAAGCAGCCACAAACGCAACGTACATCGTAATGGGTTGCCGTGAGTCCCGATAAGGCCGGCCCTCAGGCTTCACACCCACTTAAGCTACTTCGTTGACTGTGATAATTATTCTAACACGATCAGGGGGTTAAGTTGCTAAGTTAACTGCGACAATTATTCTAACATTTCAATGATTCATTGGAAGTTCATATGTAAGATCGTTTCATATATTCATTACCAAAATTACTCAGTGTCACTTAAAGTACAACTTACCCACCGTTGACCCCGCAACAAAATGGCACGGAAATCGATGTAATTGCGAAGTACTCCCCTTACACGTGTTTTGCGTGACTGTGTTTTGTTCAACAGCCCAATATGCGTAAGTACACCCCATCGGGCCCAGAAAACACACCCGTTGAATAAGTGACGTGATCGTCGTTTCTCACGTACACTATGTTACGCATAACGGAGCTACGACAAGTTTTGAAGGAATTATTTCCGAATATATGCAAAATTAACGCACGTTCCAGTGGCTATGTACAGAGGAGGGAAATGCCAACCTTCCTCTCAAAGTAGACCCGTTGGAAATTGGCGCCTGTGGAGAGCGAACCGGAAGAACGGTGTGCAAACAAGAAGAGCATCAAAGCACACAAAGCGTTCCCATGCGAAGGAAGCTTTCCGCATTCTGCCTGCTCGAAAATTGGGGCAAGAGCCAAAAATCGTTCGTACAGCGTACAGGAACGCTTTCTGCGCAGGCTACGATGTAGCCTGAATTTTAGCCGCATCCTCGATTGACTTAGCGTGCGGAGGAAGGGTCTGAAATTCAGGCTGGCTACGTTGACGTTTTCCGACAAATTCGTATCACCGTATTGAAACAAGGGGTTCTGAGGACTTGTCGATTTCCAGCCGTTTCGTGCGCTCGACTCACAATACGAAGATCTTGAAGATCTTGAGGGCTTGGCGCTTTGAAGAACACTCTGTTACCCTTGAATTTCATTCTTACCTGCTAAATCGACGAGGCTTAATTTTCCGTGCTTAACGACTGGATAACCAGACTCGTCTCCAGGATCGTTCTGATGAAATGAAAATGAAATAACGTGATAAGTAGAAACAACTGATTTCTTTTTAGGAAAAAAATTAAAATGAAAAGAATAGTTGATTGCAAAAGAAAAAAAAAACATTTGCTATAGTAAAAATATGAATTGCAAAATGTGCAAACCGAATAGTTAAAGTTTGGAACTACAACCCTCCAAAAAAAAAAAAAATCCGCACAAATGTGTGTCAATACACAGTGTCTTATTTAGAGTGGCAAGAAAAATATGCGGTAGTTTAATCACTCATGTACTTGTACTCACAAGTGCATCATACGTTCAAACCGTCACCATGTTCTCATTGTTGCAAGCAGAAATAAACTCGCTTGAAACAAAACTATTTTGAGCCAAATCAGAGCCTTTCCTTGAGTTATGAAACAAGGTTAGCAACAAGGAGCTCACAAGAACTTGTTCAAATGTGTCAGTGCATTTCGGATCAATGGAAAATTGGAAATGTTGGTTTTTGGGTGACCAGAGAAAAATTTCTTGAGGCAGGCAGAGAACCACCAGCAAACTCAACCCACACATGATGTAGAGTCCTGGAATCAAACCCAGTGGCCCATTTCTCGAAAGTCCCGAAAAGGTTTACAGGCCCCCAAAACAATTCAACAATCTGGTCTGCTAGCATGCTTTCAAGATAGCAAAAAGCAAACCATGGCTTAAAACGTTTTACTTTCCAAGATAAAGCGGGAGTTATGGCACCCGAAATACGCCGAAAAGTTTCAGGGCTTTCAAGAAACGGGCCCCAGGCCATATTGGTGGGAGATGAATGCTGTGCCCACTTCACCAACCCTACTTCCCAAACCTGAGATGAGAACCTAATTTCTCATAAGTATAGTAGTAATTGTTACCGTCTCAGTATCGATGTACACTGTAAGCATACTGTGACTTCTACTTGAGTGATCATTCATAAAATGTGAACCGACCTGACGATTGCCAAGACCTACAGAAAGATAGGCATGTAATGCGTACAGAGTGTCACACTTCTTCCTGACAAAATGAGGAAAAATTTAAGCATGTAAAAATAAGCCACCTTAAGACACGTGGTCTTACGACACGGTAGTAGGCCTGTAAAGGTAATATACCTTCCTCTAATACTGCAGTTAGATCATCTACTGTGTCACATTCAACAAAAAACAAGTTTTCTACATAGAAGCCCTTGTCCCTGGACCAGCGCACAGGCAGTGAGTCTCTTGCACTTGATGGATTCAGCAAATCCTGCACCTGTTTGTTATCAAAGGAAGTGTAAAACGTTTTTAAGCAACAATATTCGTAAAGTGATAATGAAATCCAAATCCTGTCAATGAAAAGGTTACTCCGGGCAGCGAGCACATGGCAAAACTAGTGTCTCATTGGTCAACACGTGACATCGTAACGTTATACACAATGATAAGTCACAACATCATTTTGAAACATAAATGTACCTTCTCATTGTACACCTCTGAATAAGATGCTTTTAGAGTAAACTCCACATCAGAATGATTCTCCTTCAGTTCAAACAAATAATGAAAACACCTGAAATTATAAGTTTAAAACAATATTTTGTCATTTCAAAATGTTGCTCATGAACAACTTTTCTTTGAAACTCACAAACAAACCTTTCAATCAGACCTTGCATGTCTGTATCGGGTATGAAACTCTCTTTGTCAGTGGAGTTTTCCTGCAATGTTTATTCCAATATAAAATTTTAGCCATCAGTGATTTCACCAGATGTGAGCCATTTGATACTTGAAAAATAACTAATCGTCTTAGTTACCAATGGCCCAGTAATAGTGTATGTCTTTCCTGATCCAGTCTGGCCATAAGCAAAAGCAGTACATGAATATCTGTTGAACACAAAAGCAAAAAACCCTCACGTCAGGAATTTTCACATTTAATCCACAGGTAGACCAAAAATGCACCAATCTGCATGGTTACTGTGCACCTTCTTCCACCAAATGCACCAATACTGCATGGTTACAGTGTCGCAGAATTGGACAGGATATTAGCTAAAAGCACTCCAAGTGAATACATGAACATTGCAAGTCTGGTAAGTTTAATTAATGTGTAATGAGATTTACTCATGAAGCCCTGAATACGAGGTTGAACTGAAGTTTATGATTGCAATACAACTTTTCAGGTGGGACCTTCTTGTGGTTGAGAAATTTAAGCAAAAATATAATTATTGCTTTGATTAGGCCTCCTCAGGGGAAGGGGGGGGGGGTTCTGGTGTCACTTTGTCACTTTTTTAGAGCCAGGCCGTCACTAGTTTTGATAAGGACAGTGGAAGGTCAGCACTTTTGACATCTTCATTGCTTCTCCCCCCTGCCCCCCATTCAATGCTGTGCAAACCTGAATGATTTTAGTGAGAAATTGTGTTACCCTCCAACGTTGAATTGGGGGGGGGGGGGGCATTTCATCACTGTCACTGTAACAAAACGTTGCCCCTTTTCTGTCAGTTCCTGTCGGTTGTCTGTGTTTTGGAAAAAGACTGTCAGCACATTTTGAGGTCATGTCGCCTGTCAGCAAAACCCCTTGGAAGGCCTCTTTGATGGTCACAATACTGAAGCTGGTGTCAAAACCTAAGGATTGCTCCCATTTGATCTCAGACAAAGAGATCATTTCAAAAAATGTTCATTTATTTCTTATTAATAATATAAAGAGTGTTTATTTTAACCCTTTAACACCCGATGGCCACTTTAGAGATTTTACTCTGTCTAACGCCAGGAGATTTTACTCTGTCTAATGCCAGACGATTTTACTCGTCACTGGGGTAGCCCTTGGGGCTGAAAGGGTTAAAAGATACAAACCCCTCAACAGCCATCTCCACTAAATGTTTGATGCCACATTTTTCAAACATCTCCTGTTGCATTGTGTCTTCTCCAAATGCAGCATTGAATGTAAAAGGCTTGATTTGGCCAAAGCTATTATCAATCTGCAATGTAAGACAGCCATCACAGAAAAACTCATCCTGAGGTAATCTGGGAGTTGATCGCTGTGATACGTTGGGGTTTTCCAACAACTTCTTACGTGAAACACGTCCCTGTATAAGACCTTACTCTTGGACATCCGATGTTCCCACAGATGAATTTCTCATGAATAGTCATCACCTTGTTTCTCCTAAGATGGACTCTTCTTTACGATGGGCACCCTCCATTGTCAAGTAGACACCTCACTTTGAAAGACATCCTTTTTATGATTGACACATTTTGATCCCTCTAAGGTGGGCAGTTAGGCTCTTATACACTCTTGTTGTTGCCAGTTGTTAATTAATCATAAGACCATTTAAACTATATACCATATGATAAGATTTGACACTTACCCACACAGCTCCATTTGAATTGACTGGTAGCTTAATTATGTTTTTGTCTCCCCTCTCCTTCTCTGAAAGATTTAATGGTCTTACCCTGGGAAAAGAAATGACATTTCCAAAGTCATCTTTGCTTCATGTTCAAGCCAAAAAATGGATTGTTCAAGTGGAGTTAGTTTATACTATTCAAAGTGTCAAGGCTTGTTGTGGAATTCATAATGAGGTAGCTCATTGTTTCTTCTCACTAGCTTTTTGTTATAAACTGTCTTTCTAAATCTTTTCTTATTTCAATGGGAAACAGAAGGTTTAGTCTGTTCAGTTAACATTTCTGACCCAAGATGAAGAATAAATGGGAAATTGGGAGGGGAATGGATCAAAGGAAGAGTCGGAGCTTGCCAGGCAGTCTGTAACTTTCTTATTTTCCATGCTATTACGGCCTACTATCTGTATAACAGACATGTTTTCTTGTACCATTTGAACTCTTATTAACACGAAAAATGACAAGGCTAGAAATATTAGTCCGAAAATTATAGGTACATATTGTAGAGCAGGAGTGAAGAAAACCTAGGGAAAACTAATATATTTGTTTGAAACTGGAGTCTCAGTTTGGAAATGTCACACTCCCTGATGAAAATTTAGGGGAGTGACCCTTGTAACCTCCTGCCATTCGTTTAAAAAAATAAGAAGATGGAAAGGAGCCCTAGTGCTACTTTGCAAAATAATTTGGTTGCCTGCAGATTGTCACTTCGAAATCAGCTTTCAAACAATCTGAAAGGATCTTTGATTATTTTATTGTCTTATCACAAATGCAAATATCATGTTAACGATCGCTGGTTAGATGTAGGATCCCACGATCCATTTATAATTTTGGAAAACAAAAACCAAAAAGTTGGCAACTGAATTGGTAAGGGCTTGTTACTAAGTCTTTTTCTGACGGAATATATAAATGTCAGAAAATAAGCAGGATGTAGGATTTCTGATGATACCACTCAGAAGCCTGATAACACAATTTAACTGCTTTTTAATTGACGCGATCTGGGCGAAAAGCAATTAGATACCTTATTAAAATGTCTTGACGACACTTAAAAAAATATATAAAAATCAATCACCGACAATCTTAAGGAAATGTAAACATTTGACTAAAATTTTACTAACCTTGCGACAACTCGCACATTATCCAAAGTCTCAGATTCTGGGTCGCTCTCTGAAGTTGTCGCTGATCGGGTAGACAAGCCTGAACCAAGGTTCGAGGACCGAGAAGATCTTGCCGATGTCGCAGCACTTGCACCGCTGTCATAAAAATGTAAACACTCTGACATCTTTTCTCATAACTTCATAGCATTTAATGATACCAATATATGTCAAACGTTTTGCGGCATTTATTCAGTTTCCTCCTCCCAATGAGGTAAATAAAGATGTAGGCGTCAATTTAGTTATTTTTTTTATCCAGCTGTTTTAACAGTGCTTAGCAATCGCGTCGGTTTGATAAACACAGATTATACCCTGATTATGCTCATGCAGCTGCGAACCAAGGCTGTTACATAAGAAGAGAAAAGATGTATTTTTTGAATAGATTACCCGTATTTTACCTCACCTAGATGTCTTTTAAAATATCAATTTAACCTTAAAAGGGTATCTTCAGCGACTTGATAATGAAAACTAAGACTTGTATGAAAACGACGTTAGCAAATTACTATCTTAGCTGATCATGATGAGTGCAAAATTGATCACAAATAAAAAATATGGGCTCTGCAATTAGAAAACTTCTACTTAATAGACTTGATTACTCTCCAAGCGTGATTAACTTACCCGTTAACTAATGGAGTATCACTTGCAGAATCTGAATCGTAAAACGGCGACTTCTCTCCGTCTTCGAGAAACTCTTCCCTTAGCCGAAGAGACTTTGTTGAACTCGGGTCTTCCATATCATGGCTCTTCTGTATTGCACTTTCACGAACGATGAAAGCAATTGGCATGGGCCATTAGAAACACAAAAGGAAGTACATTTACCTCAGAAACCGAGTGAGGGTATACTGCTTGAACTGGAGCGAACTGTGACTGGAGCGAACCCGATCTACTTGTTTTCGTTGCGAGTACGCGGGTATGTTTCGAATATTGCGTCCTCTGAGCCGCTTGTACTTGGTTGGTGTTTTCTTTGCGTTGCAAAGGTTAAATTATTTGTTTACGTTTTGCAGATTGAGATTTTCAGCTTGACTTGGCCCGAATATTGACGTAAAAACTGTGTTCCACAAGCGTGACTGGCGCCAGAAACTGATGAGGTCAATTGCTCGACGTATAAATCCTCTCCTTAATTGTGTGGACGTCCATGGAAATTTCCTTTTGCCAAGGCAAACTTCTCTTCAAAACAATACCCACTAGAAAGTACAACAACTTTCAGGTCTCTGTATTAAAACGTTTGTTAGCTCTGAAAAGAGAGGAAAAAATATACTTTCTACCGGACTTTCTGATCTCGGTCACCAAAAGAACTGGCTTTTCCATCAGGCGTTGACCTGAGAAAACAACAAATTGCTCAAAAATTACCTTACATCTCTGTTGACAAAAGAAGACAATGGAGTTTTGCACAGCTAAGCTTTGCAATTAGGCACCTTCCAATGAGAAAACTAGCTATCCTCGAAGGCACAAGTTCAATTAATAAGTAAAATTTATCATGCACGGAGCACGCAGGAGAACCGACTGTTCAAAATCAGTTGCTATAGAAACGTAGAGAGGCTGTGAAACACGGGCAATCAGTTAACGCGGTTTTCACACACACTGCGCTTTTCCTTTCATGTGTGGTGTAATATTTCCACACCCTGCATGGTACAACATAGTTTACTCAATCAGAAAGCAACTTTTCTATGCTGACAGTGTTTGTTTTGCCTACGCTTAAATGACACCTGAAGAAAGGTCTCATAATACGAAAATGTATCTTTTCGTCACCCTGGAATGGTAATTGACCCCAAAATACCACATACATTTTAAATTCGGTGCATTGTGTTCAAGGATTAGAAATTACCATGAGAAACAGACAAAAATACAAAACTCTGTATGTAAAGTGCTGGTGGTTCATTTAATAGCACACCCTTTTGTTGCATTTGACACTTCCCATGGACAAACGAGACGCTGTCGAAGCGTGTACTTGGGCGTTGTTGTCTTTAGATCGGTGAAGTGAAATCAGTTTCAGGAATGGCGAGAACTGTGCAGTGCATTCACGAGGTGTAAATCAAAGAACAGATTGAGGGAATTCCCTTGTTTCACTCCTCTCTTCAAAACTATGAGTTCTTATTGTCAAAAAACCATTGACCTTAACCAATAACTCAACCGCTGTGCCGAAAGCCAGGAAAACCAGCGAAAGAAATTACCACACAAGCCTTATCTTTAATAATCTAAACTTAATTAAATTTCACTGTTATTTTTTACATAAGCGTAAACATGCTCCAAAACGATCCGAAATTAATTAAGTTATTTTAAACAACGAGCTATTTTAAACAGATATAGTGTCTCGTTTCGGGTATGGTAACGGCAGGAGAAAAGGAACTTTGGTCGGCACCGTCCATTTGTAATACTACAAGAAGGATAAATACTTATTCATTTCCTCAATACAGTGTTTCCATTTTACTTCGAAGCTATTAAATCTTCAAACACCTATTTTACCTTCAATACAAATACCAGTGCGTTGCCTAACTTTCCGTGCAAGGACCGCGGACACCATTTCAAAGTGGTAGGGCTAAAAATTTCTGGCCACGATTTAACAACCATTAGGGATCACTGTTTCTCCATTTATAATGTCCTAAAAAATCAACCCAAGCAAGTTGTGGGGCTGTAGCCTACCAGCCCCTCCTCCTCCGCCGTGCCTGCCGTGAATCTTCTATTACATGTCTGTTACACATGTACAGTACCCGAGAAACGCTCTTGAGTACATGTAATTGTTATAACCAGTTTGTGATTACGACTCACTATTTTGCGAAGGTTGTTTAAGTTAGCCGCTGATCATTCCTGAAAAGAAATAAAGCCAGACCGTGAATTTTCGAAAACTCAAAGATATTCTTCTATATGGGATCGTTCCAAAATCACGAATAGATGTGCACTTGGTTAATTGAGTGAAGCGAGTGTTACGTTTTCTTCTAAATCAACGAATTTCGTGTTCCTTCAGCTGTTTAGCGTCTCTCTGTTCACAGGTTACGTAGAATTCCTCGTTGCGTTGTTAGATAGTCTCGGAATGTGCTGATTATAACTTTCCTTACCCACATTAATTTTACGTTGTCAAAAATCACGCCAACAAAACACAAAATGGACTTTTCTCAAACGTTTAATGCATCAGTCAATTGAAACCCCGGCCCCCCGACCCCGGGACATAGCGGGGATTTAACGCTTCCATAGCCGGGATTTAACGCACTTTTATCGGCGCGTTGGCCCCGGTGGGCGGTGGATTTAACAAAATGCCATTGAAACCGGGACCGTGGGGCGGTGATTTAACAGCACGTGATCACCTAAAGCGGGGGCGACAGCGGGAACTTAACATGGAGGACTAAACAGCAAAGCCTTCAATCTGTTGAAACAATCTAATGCGGTAAATCTGTCATCTCAGGACTGAAATGAGTGAAATTCACCTCTGTTTTCATATGTGTGTAGATAAAGATCATAGTAACCAAGATGTAACCACCTATTCTCTGCAAACTATAGGTTATTGCATGCAGGTATAATGAGAATATTTTTGATGGAGAAGGTACAGTCGAACCTCTCCTTACGGACACCTCTCTATAACGGACATTGCCCTTTGTCCCGAAAAAATTCTCACCCGTTTTCTAAAAAAAAAAATCCCTCTATAATACGGACCCTCTCTAAGAAGGACAACGGACACTAAATCTCGGCCCCAGAGAGCGAAGTCATATAAACTTAACCTCTTTATTACGTACACTCTGGTGATATGATGTTGACATATGGTTTTGTACACGAGGTTTGTGATTACGCAAGCATGAACGTTTTATTCACTGATCTTCAACTGGAGTTTTGAAAATTGTACTTTTATTAGTACCTTTTTAGGTGAAGCATTGCGTTATACGCAGTTCCTTTGGTTTCAAATAACTGATTCGTATAAAGTATGTACTTTACGGACAGCTGGATTCTCTGTTACGTCTAAACATTCTTCATTCTCAATCGATTAAACTGCATTTTTAACACCGGAATAAATTCAACTAAAGGAAAACAAAACGAAACGAAATGTGGACGTTCTACATCTCCATAGCGATTTGACATGTTGCTGTTCTTTCACAACAACCTTTTTGAACAGATGCTTATGGGAATATAACAGCTAAAAAAGAAACAGTTGTAACCAACCAATGTACGGGAGAGTCCCTAAAGGCACCAAGCATTTTCTAACTTTTAACACTAGCTCATTAGGAGCTATTGCTCTTTTTGAATAACTTGTTAGTTCTTTTGTCCATCCCCTGTCCAACGAGACACATTAATGTCATTGTATGCGCGAAATTATTGTCCTCGTTTGTTGGCGCGGAATTCAAACAATAAAACAAATCAACATATGTCTGAAAAAGCGACAGCGTTTTAAAGTTTTACCGGAAAATGCGTGGTTCGTTCTGCTGTTTTTTCATGCTTAGCAAATACGCATGCGCCAACTCCGTGTATTACAAATGAGTACCAAAAAATATCCTTACCATATGGAAGACATGACAACTATAGTCGCAAATATATATCGCTCCAAATCATAGCATAAAGCAGAAGGAGTTGAGCTGCGAGTACGTAAGGGATCTGTCACGTATGGTCTAGGGGCCGACATTTCTCTCCCTCACTGCCTATCGGGGATAGGTATCAGAAAGCAGCAAGTATAAGCGATCCGCGGGCCGAAATCTCGGGGAGACTCGTCATGGTACGTCGCTCAGGCTTAAATGTCCAGAGGTACCGCTACCGCTTCTACATGTTTTTCTTTAGGTATTTAGTATGCGCATGCGCAACTTCCCTTGTGTACCAACATGCCCCGTGCGAGTAAATTAATATGTGCCTTCAAATCAAGATTACTTCCAGTCTGTGATAGATCTATTGTTGAAAAGAAGAAAGAGGAGAAGAATAAGTCGTAATTAGGGTCTCTCCGTTGGGAGGACCACAACTAGTTAATATTTCATTCAGCAGTGATAGTTTTTGACAACGTAACAAGTTCGCATTTTGTTTCTGTTCGTTCGTTCGTCGTATCATTGTGTAACCCCGTTAATTGGTTGATGACAAAGAATTGGTCATCGCAGTTCTTTGTTTCCTGCTGAAGAGGTACGATTTGAACCAATTAACAGCCATGACCGCTGCAAGTTTGGACAATAAAAGATTGTGATGTACGGCGTCAAAGGCTTTCGACAAAAGCTGAAATCTAGTCGCGGAGTTAAAACTCCAATCCCAAAGAAAAAGTGCGCAGATCTCCCTCGTCAGCTTGTTCGTTTGTTGCCATGTTTAGTCTAACTTTTTGCTGAAGTTCTCCCCAGTTTTATATAAATACAAACTGCTGAAGTCACTCGCGGGATTTTCTTTTCCGCGAGGCATTTGTTTGCTGACGTCATCAGCGTGCATCATTGGGAATTTACTTGCTATATTATAATTATTGTTGTTTGAGCTGCAATGTTAGGGACTTTAGGGACCTTTATTACGGACACTCTGGTGATCCGGTGTTGACATATAGTTTTGTGCACGAGTTTGTGATTACGCAAGCATCAACGTTTTATTCACTGATCTTCAACTGGAGTTAAATTGAGAAAATTGTACTTTTATTAGTACCTTTTTAGGTGAAGCATTGCGTTGTACGTAGTTCCTTTGGTTTCAAATAACTGATTCGTATAAACTATGTAGTTTACGGACAGCTGGATTCTCTGTTAGGTCTAACCATTCTTCCAGACGTTCAAGTAGTTTGTCCGGTCCCGCAGTGAAAATGTATTGGCATGGAACTTTTTTTACTGCACAGGGTTAATCCCATCTATCTGACGAGCTATGCAAGGTGATTTCAAAAGCCCAATCGCTGTTTATTAAACAACGACTCGCGAAAGCCGTCCAGAAGAACAGTACAGACTATTTTAAAGCTTGAATGATTAGAATGAATACAGGACATAAAGATTAAAAAAATTACTCCAGTTACTGTTCGCTGCACTTGTTAACTACGGAAAGACGTTTTTCAGAACTGCATGTACTTTTATTATTACCTTTTTAGGTGAAGCATTGCGTTGTACGTAGTTCCTTTAGTTTCAAATAACCGATTCGTATAAAGTATGTACTGTAGCGGAGATGTACAAATCAATGTGTCTAAATACCGTAGTTTAGATACACTGGGCCTATTTTTCGTTACTGAACACTTAAAACTGTCAGTGGAGTCTTAAAAATGATGCAATCTTGGTGACCTCTATAATACAGACACCTCCCTAATGCGGACACTTTGGTCTGTCCCTTTAGTGTTCGCATTAGAGAGGTTCAACTGTATATAGTTTTAGGGGAAGTTGCCTATCTACTTTTGTTTAAGTTTTAAGTGATTGAATCATGATGAGAATACCTTTGAAGGACAAGATAATTACATATTTTTATAATTAAGTTTAAGTTGATCAAAGTTTATACGGAGTGAGTTGTTGTTGAGGATATCTGGAATAAAAGCATTCAGAAGCGTTTTCATCACTACCAATTTGAAATTTATTTTAAATAAATAGCTTATTTTAAATCCACCTTATTCTACGAAGCGTTTGAGATTTCGGCCCAGGTATCTATAGAGTATCCTATAAAGGGTGGGTCGGGCCGGGGTTTCAATTGACTGGAGCATAAGGCCTCTAGTTTAATTTGAGGCAAAAATGGCATCTTTGAGAGCGTTAAAGGAAAAGTTCTGGCCATAAACGCAAAGGCACTGAAATCGGCTATTTTCGACCATTTTGCTGAAGGAATAACTGTACCATTTAGCTCGAAAGGAGCAAAAAGATTACCAAATTTACAGAGTGTAATGTGAACGAGGTCTAATAGCTCCATAGTGACTCTATAATGGACTTTTCTCAGACGTTTAATCCTTGACACGCTCCGCACCTCGCGAAGCGTAAACCCTGCGGCAAGGGATCATCAACAAGGGTTGCAAGTGGCATAGTCTACTTTCACAAGGGATTGGATCCATTTGGATTCGGTCCTGTGTAAACGTAGCCTTATATATCAATAAAGGGAGCAACACAATACTGCTGTAATAAACGTCGAAATTTGAGGTCTATTATGAAACGAAAAACGGATTGTTTTTCTGCAATTACTGATATTGTAGAGGTCTAAGGGACTTCAAAATCATTCCTAGCTTGTGGGATGGTAGGCGTTTTTCGTGTATTCCTTCCGAGTTCTTGCTGATAATTTTCAACATCGTTTTCAATGATCAACAACCCAGCAGGTCTCAAGAGCAAGTCCATGCCGGAATTTCGTGCCACATAACTTAATCACTAAGCGATCTTTCTATCTCGATCATATACGTGAAAAGATGTGTTTAACCGTGTAGGGCCCAATATTACCTGTGTATAGCAATGTATAGCCACATATGGCCTGTACAGCACTGTATAGCTGTGTAGCAGTGTACGGCCCTGTATGTCCCTCTAAAGTTCGGTATAGCCCAGTATATATCCCCGTTTAGCTGTGCGTATCCCTGTGTAGCTGCGTGTATAGCCCAGTACAGCTATATATACAACTGTATAGCTGAGTGCAGCCATGTACGGCCCTGATCTCTTTTTGCTCATTTTGGGCTAGAGGACGTTTGAAAAAAGATCATTATAGGGCTATTAGACTTCGTTTTCATGGAATTTTAGACTCTTATCGACTCTTAACTTTGGCCATCTTTTTGCTCATTTCGGGCTAAATGGTAAGGTTAACCCCTTTGAGTTAGCAAAATGGCCGAAAATAGCCAATTTCACTGCCTCTGCGTTTCATCACACTTTCATCACGTTCACCTCCAGGTTTACTCTACTTTTATGTGCATGCCCCGTCTTGCCCGGTCTAATTTTGAGAGTTACCCATGTGCATTAGACCCCAATTGCAAATTTGAGGCCAACCATGTATGGTCATAGCCCTTTCAGAACCATGACTTGGGCTCCTGCACCCAAGTAATTAATTTTAAAATACCTAACGGCTTGCAGATTTCCCAGAACTATTTCACTCGACCATAAGAAATAACAAAATACTCCACATACTTGTAAAACAGTTAACCTTCAATCTCTTTTTTATGTTTTTAAACTGAACTGTTAAAGAAGTGTGGTTGGTAGACTTTCAGCCACTTAGTTTACAGCCTCTGTTCTGATTCCATCTAACAGTTTTGCATACAAACTCTTGCCTTATCGGTTGCAATTTTTCAGAATAATTCCGATATCTTAGGTTAATGACTGACGTTAAAGTTAACACTCACACCCTAATGCTGCAGAAATTTTGTGAAAAGAATCCTCCCTCCCAAAATTTAAACATGATTTGTCCACACACGTCTGCAAACTCAGTCAAAACTCCAGTTTCAAACTTCAACAATGAAGCTGCATTGTCCACTCCATTCCAATCCTTATATCCAATAATTTTTCAGTCTATCTAATGATAAGATCCCAACTGTAATTAACTTGTATTTATACATACAGCTACCCTCTATGAGTTTCCTGAGAGTTCAAGATTCCAAGTTTATAGTGCAAAGCAAGGAAGAAGGAAAAAGTAATATTTACTGCAAGCCATTTCACAAAAAGCGACCTTTATACAGGAAAACATTGTGAATAACTAAATATCATTGATGATAATAAAGTGAGTTAATCAATGCAATTATGACAGCACAGCATTTCCTGCAAGTTTCCAGCCATAGATATTTGACTTTGGAACATCTGAAAAATAACATGAAAAAAGTACAAATGCACTGTTTGAAGAAAGCTCATGATGAGAAAAAGAAGCATTATAACAATTCAAAGGGCCTGGCCCGAGTGAGCCCTGCCAATAAGTCTAACAGACACAAAAGGTTTAAACCACATCAGATCTGTCTGATAAGTGTGGCATTATGTGCACCTTTTAACCAAAACTTAGTGGCAGTATTTAATGCATATCGCCCTTCGATGGTTTTTTGGCAAGTTTAGTTTTAAAACCACAGTAGTATACATAGTACCATTATATGTATTGGCCTTCAAAGGCTGATTGCAATGAAGCCACTAAAAAGCTGAACACTGAAGGTGCCTTACTATAGCATTGTCAAGTGATACACCACAGAAGTGTCATAAAAGGGGAACTGCTATCAGCATAGCCTGTTCTTTCTCACTGGAAGCTTCCATTCACTTTCTCATGCCTTTATCAAGAATGGAAACAACCGCTATGCAGTTTTCTAGTAACACATCTCACCTTCCTTATCATCTGATTAGTTTTCCTTTATTCTTGGCCCACTCACGCAATAGCTCATCCTTGGAAGAAAACCATAATATGTAGCTACAAGTTAAAAACTGAATTGAAGAAATGATCCTCACACTTTCTGGACAATTTCAGCAATTGTCTCATATATGCACTTGAAAAATTCAAGTGACTCCAACAGGATTCAAACCCACAACCTCTGCGATGCCCGTGCAGTGCTCTTACCAACTGAGCTATGAAGCCACACAGTTGAGAGCAGATCAATTTGTTGGGCTCATCCGTGTTTTCCCGTGAAAACACACATGAGCCCAACAAATAATCAATCATAATCATTTCTTTCATTCATCATTCCTTTCATGGGAAAACACGCATGAGCCCAACAAATTGACCTGCTCTCAACTGTGTCGCTTCATAGCTCAGTTGGTAAGAGCACTGCACCGGCATCGCAGAGGTCGTGGGTTCGAATCCTGTTGGGGTCACTTGAATTTTTCAAGTGCATATATGAGACAATTGCTTAAATTGTCCAGAAAGTGTGAGGATCATTTCTTCAATTCATTTCTAACCCGCACTTCATAATCATTTCTTTCAAGTTAAAAACTGTTTGGTGAAAAACATTACAGAAGGCAATGGCATCATTGTTACCCTTTATTAACAAAAGTTAGTTCATAATTATTCTTCATATCGTAATTGCTAATTATTAAGTTTAAGAACAAACATAAAATAGGTGGCTTTCTTACCTGCTGAACAAGCTGTTTTTCCATTTTTGAACACAAGCGCTGCATCTCAATGGTTACAATTTCTTTGTCTCTAAGTTCAGTGATTTTTGACTGAAGCTGTTTCTCCATCACAAAACAATTTGGACACTGGCCCTGAAAAAACAATAATAAAAGTTAAATCCGAAGTGTGCAAATATTTAAATATGAACATCTTTTCAGTATTACTGTGAGCAATAACTT
>BLFK01000490.1:2604364-2622325 GCA_014634185.1 Astreopora myriophthalma
TCCGGTGTTGACATATAGTTTTGTGCACGAGTTTGTGATTACGCAAGCATCAACGTTTTATTCACTGATCTTCAACTGGAGTTTTGAAAATTGTACTTTTATTAGTACCTTTTTAGGTGAAGCATTGCGTTATACGTGGTTCCTTTGGTTTCAAATAACTGATTCGTATAAAGTATGTACTTTACGGACAGCTGGATTCTCTGTTACGTCTAAACATTCTTCATTCTCAATCGACTAAACTGCATTTTTAACACCGGAATAAATTCAACTAAAGGAAAACAAAACGAAACGAAATGTGGACGTTCTACATCTCCATAGCGATTTGACATGTTGCTGTTCTTTCACAACAACCTTTTTGAACAGATGCTTATGGGAATATAACAGCTAAAAACTTAACAGTTGTAACCAACCAATGTACGGGAGAGTCCCTGAAGGCACCAAACATTTTCTAACTTTTAACACTAGCTCATTAGGAGCTATTGCTCTTTTTGAATAACTTGTTAGTTCTTTTGTCCATCCCCTGTCCAACGAGACACGTTAATGCCATTGTATGCGCGAGATTATTGTCCTCGTTTGTTCGCGCGGAATTCAAACAATAAAACAAAACAAAATATGTCTGAAAAAGCGACAGCGTTTTAAAGTTTTACCGGAAAATGCGTGGTTCGTTCTGTTGTTTTTTCATGCTTAGCAAATACGCATGCGCCAACTCCGTGTATTACAAATGAGTACGAAAAAATATCCTTACCATATGGAAGACATGACAACTATAGTCGCAAATATATATCGCTCCAAATCATTGTATAAAGCAGAAGGAGTTGAGCTGCGAGTACGTAAGGGATCTGTCACGTATGGTCTAGGGGCCGACATTTCTCTCCCTCACTGCCTATCGGGGATAGGTATCAGAAAGCAGCAAGTATAAGCGATCCGCGGGCCGAAATCTCGGGGAGACTCGTCATGGTACACCGCTCAGGCTTAAATGTCCAGAGGTACCGCTACCGCTTCTGCATATTTTTCTTTAGATATTTAGTATGCGCATGCGCAACTGCCCTTGTGTACCAATATGCCACGTGCGAGTAAATTAATATGTGCCTTCAAATAAGATTACTTCCAGTCCGTGATAGATCTATTGTTGAAAAGAAGAAAGAGAAGAAGAATAGGTCGTAATTAGGGTCTCTCCGTTGGGAGGACCACAACTAGTTAATATTCCAGTTAGCAGTGATAGTACAAGTTCGCATTTTGTTTCTGTTCGTTCGTTCGTCGTATCATTGTGTAACCCCGTTAATTGGTTGATGACAAAGAATTGGCCATCGCAGTTCTTTGTTTCCTGCTGAAGAGATACGATTTGAACCAATTAACAGCCATGACCGCTGCAAATTTGGACAATAAAAGATTGTGATGTACGGCGTCAAAGGCTTTCGACAAGAGCTGAAATCTAGTCGCGGAGTTAAAACTCCAATCCCAACGAAAAAGTGCGCAGATCTCCCTCGTCAGCTTGTTCGTTTGTTGCCATGTTTAGTTTAACTTTTTGCTGAAGTTCTCCCCAGTTTTATATAAATACAAACTGCTGAAGTCACTCGCGGGATTTTCTTTTCCGCGAGGCATTTGTTTGCTGACGTCATCAGCGTGCATCATTGGGAATTTACTTGCTATATTATAATTATTGTTGTTTGAGCTGCAATGTTAGGGACTTAAGGGACCTTTATTACGGACACTCTGATGATCCGGTGTTGACATATAGTTTTGTGCGCGAGTTTGTGATTACGCAAGCATGAACGTTTTATTCACTGATCTTCAACTGGAGTTTTGAAAATTGTACTTTTATTAGTCCCTTTTTAGGTGAAGCATTGCGTTGTACGTAGTTCCTTTGGTTTCAAATAACTGATTCGTATAAACTATGTAGTTCACGGACAGCTGGATTCTCTGTTAGGCCTAACCATTCTTCCAGACGTTCAAGTAGTTTGTCCGGTCCAGTGAAAATGTATTGGCATGGAACTTTTTTTACTGCGCAGGGTTAATCCCATCTATCTGACGAGCTATGCAAGGTGATTTCAAAAGCCCAATCGCTGTTTATTAAACAACGACTCGCGAAAGCCGTCCAGAAGAACAGTACAGACTATTTTAAAGCTTGAATGATTAGAATGAATACGGGACATAAAGATTAAAAAAATTACTCCAGTTACTGTTCGCTGCACTTGTTAACTACGGAAAGACGTTTTTCAGAACTGCATGTACTTTTATTATTACCTTTTTAGGTGAAGCATTGCGTTGTACGTAGTTCCTTTACTTTCAAATAACCGATTCGTATAAAGTATGTACTGTAACTGAGATGTACAAATCAATGTGTAATACCGTATATTAGTCAGTTTAGATACACTGGGCCTATTTTTCGTTACTGAACACTTAAAACTGTCAGTGGAGTCTTAAAAATGATGCAATCTTGGTGACCTCTATAATACAGACACCTCTCTAATGCGGACACTTTGGTCTGTCCCTTTAGTGTTCGCATTAGAGAGGTTCAACTGTATATAGTATATAGTTGCCTATATAGTAAATAGTTGCCTATCTACTTTTGTTTAAGTTTTAAGTGATTGAATCATGATGAGAATATACCTTTGAAGGACAAGATAATTACATATTTTTATAATTAAGTTTAAGTTGATCAAAGTTTATACGGAGTGAATTATTGTTGAGGATATTTGGAATAAAAGCATTCAGAAGCGTTTTCATCACTACCAATTTGAAATTTATTGTAAATAAATAGCTTATTTTAAATCCACAGCTTATTTTAAATCCACCTTATTGTACGAAGCGTTTGAGATATCGGCTCAGGTATCTATAGAGTATCCTATAAAGGGTGGGTCGTTAGCGACGTTTTGGTGTCGTTTTCCGGCGGAAGACAGGTCTTTTTATGTGCTGAACCTGTTATGTTTGACGTTAAAAACACACGCCCATTTGCATTCATATAATACCAAGATCCATATAATTCTGAAGTAGTTTTGGGGATGACCCATTCGCTATATCCGACACAATGCCGATTCGATTTTACATGAACTTTGGCTTATCAAAATGAAAGTGGGTTTCTGCAGCAAATTCGGCATATTGAAGGCCAGCTTTCGGCGCAAATGGAGATTGCAGCTTATTAAAGAGGCTGCAGGTTTTAATAAAAGAACGAAAAACAGTTAAAGTTTGACATTTACAACGAGTAGACCAACGATCTCGATTTGAGTTGAGTTTCTTCACTTGGTTCGGATGTCCCCGCTATGCGAGTCTTTTAACAGAAGTCTTAGCCCCGGGAGCGGGGTAATAAGCCGTTTTTTAACACTTGGAAAATGTTAAACTCCCCGCTAAGTCCTTAAAGGAAAAGTTCTGGCCATAAACGCAAAGGCACTGAAATCGGCTATTTTCGACCATTTTGCTGAAGGAATAACTGTACCATTTAGCCCGAAAGGAGCAAAAAGATTACCAAATTTACAGAGTGTAATGTGAACGAGGTCTAATAGCTCTATAGTGACTCTATAATGGACTTTTCTCAGAGGTTTAATCCTTGACACGCTCCGCACCTCGCGAAGCGTAAACCCTGCGGCAAGGGATTATCAACAAGGGTTGCAAGTGGCATAGTCTACTTTCACAAGGGATTGGATTTATTTGGATTCGGTCCTGTGTAAACATAGCCTTATATATCAATAAAAGGGAGCAACACAATACTGCTGTAATAAACGTCGAAATTTGAGGTCTATTATGAAACGAAAAACGGATTGTTTTTCTACAATTACTGATATTGTAGAGGTCTAAGGGACTTCAAAATCCTAGCTTGTGGGATGGTAGGCGTTTTTCGTGTATTCCTTCCGAGTCCTTGCTGATCATTTTCAACATCTTTTTCAATGATCAACAACCCAGCAGGTCTCAAGAGCAAGTCCATGCCGGAATTTCGTGCCACATAAGTTAATCACTAAGCGATCTTTCTATCTCGATCATATGCGTGAAAAGATGTGTTTAACCGTGTAGAGCCCGGTATTACCTGTGTATGGCAATGTATAGCCACATACGGCCTGTACAGCACTCTATAGCTGTGTTTATAAAATAATTAGGATAGTAAGTGTGCTCTCATTGGTCAATAGGTGTGTTTAGATGGGAGTATGTAAACACGGTTGTGACATCACACGAATTTTGATTGGTTGTGTTGTCAAATGCGCGTTTTGATTGGCTGGTAGGAAATATGAGCGTGTATCGAGAAAAACTGTTTCAATCAAGAAGTAAAACAAACAGCATTTTCCTTCATTTGTCGAATTATTTTTGAGAAATGTCTTATAAAAGCAATAGAGGACTTTTTTCCGTGTTTACATAGCCTCATGTAAACACTAGAGGGGTTGCGAGAATTCTCGACAGTTATGCAAACCCGAGACGCAGTCGAGGGTTTGCATAACTGAGAGAGGGTTTGCAGACCCGAGACGCAGTCGAGGGTTTGCATAACTGTCAAGAATTCTCCCAACCCCTCGAGTGTTTACATGAGGCTATGTAAACACGGAAAAAAGTCCTCTATTGCTTAAATAGCACAGTGTAGCAGTGTACGGCCCTGTATGTCCCTCTAAAGTTCAGTATAGCCCAGTATATATCCCCGTTTAGCTGTGCGTATCCCTGTGTAGCTGCGTATATAGCCCAGTACAGTTATATACACAACTGTATAGCTGAGTGCAGCCATGTACGGCCCTGATCTCTTTTTGCTAATTTTGGGTTAGAGGACGTTTGAAAAAAGATCATTATAGGGCTATTAGACTTCGTTTTCATGGAATTTTAGACTCTTAACTTTGGCCATCTTTTTGCTCATTTCGGGCTAAATGGTAAGGTTAACCCCTTAGCAAAATGGCCGAAAATAGCCAATTTCACTGCCTCTGCGTTTCATCACACTTTCATCACGTTCACCTCCAGGTTTACTCTACTTTTATGTGCATGCCCCGTCTTGCCCAGTCTAATTTTCAGCGTTACCCATGTGCATTAGACCCCAATTGCAAATTTGAGGCCAACCATGTATGGTCATAGCCCTTTCGGAACCATGACTTGGGCTCCTGCACCCAAGTAATTAATTTTAAAATACCTAACGGCTTGCAGATTTCCCTGAACTATTTCACTCGACCACAAGAAATAACAAAATATTCCACATACTTGTAAAACAGTTCACCTTCAATCTCTTTTTTATGTTTTTAAACTGAACTGTTAAAGAAGTGTGGTTGGTAGACTTTCAGCCCACTTAGTTTACAACCTCTGTTCTGATTCCATCTAACAGTTTTGCATACAAACTCTTGCCTTATCGGTTGCAATTTTTCAGAATAATTCAGATATCTTAGGTTAATGACTGACGTTAAAGTTCACACTCACACCCTAATGCTGCAGAAATTTTGTGAAAAGAATCCTCCCTCCCAAAATTTAAACATGATTTGTCTACACACGTCTGCAAACTCAGTCAAAACTCCAGTTTCAAACTTCAACAATGAAGCTGCATTGTCCACTCCATTCCAATCCTTATATCCAATAATTTTTCAGTATATCTAATGATAAGATCCCAACTGTAAATAACTTGTATTTATACATACAGCAACCCTCTATGAGTTTCCTGAGAATTCAAGATTCCAAGTTTATAGTGCAAAGGAAGAAGGAAAAAGTAATATTTACTGCAAGCCATTTCACAAAAAGCGACCTTTATACAGGAAAAAATTGTGAATAACTAAATATCATTGATGATAATAAAGTGAGTTAATCAATGCAATTATGACAGCACAGCATTTCCTGCAAGTTTCCAGCCATAGATATTTGACTTTGGAACATCTGAAAAAGAACATGAAAAAAGTACAAATGCACTGTTTGAAGAAAGCTCATGATGAGAAAAAGAAGCATTATAACAATTCAAAGGGCCCAGCCTGAGTGACCCCTGTCAATAAGTCTTGAACAGACACAAAAGGTTTAAACCACATCAGATCTGTCTGATAAGCATGGCGTTATGTGCACCTTTTAACCAAAACTTAGTGGCAGTATTTAATGCATATCGCCCTTCAATGGTTTTTTGGCAAGTTTAGTTTTAAAACCACAGTAGTATACATAGTACCATTATATGTATTGGCCTTCAAAGGCTGATTGCAATGAAGCCACTAAAAAGCTGAACACTGAGGGTGACTTACTATAGCATTGTCAAGTGATACACCACAGAAGTGTCATAAAAGGGGAACTGCTATCAACATAGCCTGTTCTTTCTCACTGGAAGCTTCCATTCACTTTCTCATGCCTTTATCAAGAATGGAAACAACCGCTATGCAGTTTTCTAGTAACACATCTCACCTTCCTTATCATCTGATTAGTTTTCCTTTATTCTTGGCCCACTCACGCAATAGCTCATCCTTGGAAGAAAACCATAATATGTAGCTACAAGTTAAAAACTGAATTGAAGAAATGATCCTCACACTTTCTGGACAATTTCAGCAATTGTCTCATATAAATTCAAGTGACTCCAACAGGATTCAAACCCACAACCTCTGCGATGCCCGTGCAGTGCTCTTACCAACTGAGCTATGAAGCCACACAGTTGAGAGCAGATCAATTTGTTGGGCTCATCCGTGTTTTCCCGTGAAAACACACATGAGCCCAACAAATAATCAATCATAATCATTTCTTTCATTCATCATTCCTTTCATGGGAAAACACGCATGAGCCCAACAAATTGACCTGCTCTCAACTGTGTCGCTTCATAGCTCAGTTGGTAAGAGCACTGCACCAGCATCGCAGAGGTCGTGGGTTCGAATCCTGTTGGGGTCACTTGAATTTTTCAAGTGCATATATGAGACAATTGCTTAAATTGTCCAGAAAGTGTGAGGATCATTTCTTCAATTCATTTCTAACCCGCACTTCATAATCATTTCTTTCAAGTTAAAAACTGTTTGGTGAAAAACATTACAGAAGGCAATGGCATCATTGTTACCCTTTATTAACAAAAGTTAGTTCATAATTATTCTTCATATCGTAATTGCGCCCTCATGCAGTAATTGCTAATTATTAAGTTTAAGAACAAACATAAAATAGGTGGCTTTCTTACCTGCTGAACAAGCTGTTTTTCCATTTTTGAACACAAGCGCTGCATCTCAATGGTTACAATTTCTTTGTCTCTAAGTTCAATGATTTTTGACTGAAGCTGTTTCTCCATCACAAAACAATTTGGACACTGGCCCTGAAAAAACAATAATAAAAGTTAAATCTGAAGTGTGCAAATATTTAAATATGAACATCTTTTCAGTATTACTGTGAGCAATAACTTCCCAAAGTTAGACCTCATGAAAAATTATATTTTATTTTATTTATTTATTATCATTATTTTTTTTTTCAATTTTAGGAATGATAGCTGGGAACAGCAGGTTCAGAACACAGGTCACAAGTCATCAGGCACAGGCCATTGTTTTACCAATACTGAAACAACCCAAACATTAAATAAAACTAACCATAAGCTTCAACAAAGTTTAGCATTTGTAAAGGGTTTTGGTAGTTTTAGTATTGGTAAAACAATGACCTGTGACCTGTGTTTTGTACCTGCCATGGGTGGGAAGGTCTGCTAAAAAGCTACAAATCACTGACACATCTAGCTCTTGACCTGTTTTCTGTAACAAAAATATACGGTATTCCCCATGGATGTAAGATTACATTGCAGTCCATCACATGGCCATTTCAAGCAATCTGTCACTTGTACTCATTTACCCTTACTGGTAATTTAAAAAGGACAGTGCGTGTGGTACACCCCATTTCTTGCTCTCTTGTTCGAGACAGGGCCTTAAAAGACCAACCATCACATCCTTCAAAGAACATCCCTCTAAAGAGTTTTGTTTGAAGGGATTCAATAATGCATCCAAAACTCATTTCTCATCCTTGGAGCATACAAAGGTTAGGAGATTGTTGTTACAAATATTTCCTGAGCAAACTTATAAACTTGTGCAATACTTTCTGTAGAATGGTTCCAAAGAAGGAGAAAGGATAATTCTCTAGACACCTGATTACAAGATTTCATGGACTTCAACTTGGACTTCAATACATCTGTTTCTTCTGTCACTCGCTTAAGTTCTTTGGTCAGTTCTTCAAGCTGTAGTTGTCTCTCTCTATCAAAACCCAAACATGAATATACAAAATTGTTCACCTTTCACATGACAGTGATTCTTTACAACATGTGACAGGTACTGCTGGAAAGTTTTCTTTTTACTTTCAATCCCAGGTCGCAAAAAATCACAAAAAGTTACTATAATTCGAGTAGCGCTATATACAGTTACAGACTTATATTCTTAGGAAGTTCCTGGTCACAAAAAGTCTTATCCACCGAAAAAATCAGTCATGATCTGCATGCACATTAGTTTGCTATAATGATGCTGGGTGATAATGTTAGCATCTATTTAGAAAATTAAACTGGAAACTGTTTTATACTTTCAAGGCAGGTGGGTTTGTTTTAAAGTAAAGCACAAAAGTTACCTTGACTTGTCTTTTAGAGCATCAGCCATGTGCATTTTCATAAAGTTTATCTTGCCATCCCGATCAGCTAACTCCTTTTGATGTTTAGCTCTCAATTCCTCCAGTTCGTGATCAAACTACAATATGAAAAAGTCATCAACAGCCCATCTAAACCATTATTGTAACTTAATTAATCTGCTTGTATACTGGAGTCTGAAATTAACATCAAAGGATTTAGTCCCAAAGTCTGAATAACTGCACATGTACCATGAGTTCAGTAATGAGTTCACAGCTGGGGGCACCCAACAAGCAAATTGAGCAAAAAAAACTTTTAGCGATATTCCTAGGCTCCTTGTATTGTTTAAAGACTGTTTAAAGAGATGTTTTAATCTGCTAGAAAAAATTGGTCTGTTCGGATTTCTTAGCTGAAAATTGAAGTGCCCGAAAATTTTAGAGAATGAAATTTTCATTTCAGAAGTTGCTAGTAGAATGTTACTTTGAAAAACTTCTGAGCAAATGATTTGCTTACCCGAAAATGCTAGGTGACCTTTTTAACAGCCAAAAATTGCAAAAATATCCCTTCTGAAAATGAGAGGGACTACTTTTCCCTGGATTTCCCAGGTTGCGAATCTTTTTGGTGATGGTTTAGTTCAGAAATCAATAGATTTTTGGCAATGTACAATCAGAAAGTCTTAGAACGGTTAGACTCTCCTGAACAGATATTTCACCAAAGTTTCTCATTGGGTGCCCCTCAGTTCAGTATTTTCTATTGCAAAAAAGATTCTTGTCAAATCTTAATTTGTCAGAAACAGGCCTCATTTTCTTTAAATGTACACATATTTAATTACTGAACTGCTTTCACAATAGTTCTATGTTTAAATTATTTCCTATTTAAATTTTGCCCCCATACCTCTTTCTTTATTGCCACTTTTTCTCTTGAAAAGTTTTCTCTTATTTCATTTATTTCCAAATCCTTGGATGTCACAACCCTCTTGTGTTCTACAATCTCTTTTTCCTTTTCACTTATAGTGGCTTTTAATTTCCTAATTTCTTCCTCAAACTCTTCTCCCTGTGGAGACAACAAAAATTCACATCATGATGTTCTTATCAGAAAGATGTCACGTATCAAGGCTGATAACTTTTGGGGTGGTAACACTTGAAACTATAACACCGTTTACAACTGCCCTGTTTTCATTCTTTTTTCAGTTGCATGCTGTCAAATCGGCTCTTCTTCTGATTAAACAGGGAATGATGAGTCGGCAGACTTTGAGCCAGGAGTCAGTCACAGGTAGGGAAAGATAATAATATTATTATTTAGTTATTAAAAACACTCAAAGAAATGTGCAATGTGATGTAATGTAATACTAACAGATTATGTCAGGTTACAGCACCTGCTACTATTATGCCTTAAATGCATATTACTGATTTCTCATTCCTTTTCCCCTTTCATGAACCTTTCACTCCTAATAATAACGGACATACTGTACGTAAAAATCGACAATGTCCATTGTAGATAGACTCAAGACCCGGCATTTCAAGAATGATTGTAGCACATCATTAGAGAAAATTGCTAATAGCAGCTAGTATAGTTGCAGTAATAAGAAACAAATGAATCAAGAAGTGATTTTTTTTTTATGAAACTGTGATACTGTACTACAACAATTGGGAAAGCTGCATTAATATCGTAAATTAAACTGAAAAGCTCAGGGCAAAAAATACCTATGTAGGTGTTACGTATGTGTGTTAGAGTGTGTGTGTGCGTGTGGGAGGGGGTTGTTTTGACAAAAGACCATTTGCCTTTATCTGACCGCCTCACTATATGATGTAGTAGATTGTCACTATTATCTTGCAAGTGTAAACCATGCTTTACCTGTGCATTAAGGATCTTCTCCAGTTCTGATATCACTGCAGTTTTGTCCTTGATTTCAGCTCTCAGCTGTTCAATAAGCTTTTGTAGAGACATGATTTTCAGCTTCAGCTTCTGAAGATATAGAAACAAATGCATCAAATGTATCAGCAAAAAATGTGCCTCGCCCCTTTAATTAAATAACTAGCAGTCCTGAAGTGGACATCTAAGCTAGGTCCCTGACTTTTCCTGGCATAACACCTTTTCATGTCTGTAACAACTCTTTCATAAACTTTCTCATCCCTGGTTGGATGGCCTCTGCCACTACAAGCTACAGGAGGCTCATATATTCAAATTCGGGCAGGAAATTAGGCTCATGTGAGAAACATTCAGCATAAATACTGAACAGCTTTGAATGTTGACAAGTGGTAATCACACAAAAAAAGTTTCATGGTAAGGTCACATAAGCCAGGTTTAAGGGCCTAGATCCCACAAAACCACAAGTCTCCTATACCTAAGATTGAGAGCATCTTCACTATGCCGTTAGTAACCGTGGTCATAGTGTGGGTGACTCCTCCTGGAACGTTCTATAGGATTAAATGTACCAAGACCAACAGATGTAGGATTGCATGCATTTCAGGCATCCTAGTCATAAACAGTTACCGTATTCAGCATTGATCATTATTTATGGCCTTTCCCCTAATGGAGTAGATTTCACTCCTGCTCGGAGAATGTTTTTGTTTGTTTGTTTGTTGTTGTTGTTGTTTTCAAAATATGCCTTTGCCACTTGATAAAAAATACAGCTCTCTCACTAACTTTCAAATACTTCTCAAACTGTCCTCGTGCATGCTTCACCTCAATTTCTTTCTCCCTTTCATTTTGCTGTGATACAGAAAATGTCTTTTTCTCTTGTTTTGGCAATGGAGATGTCTTGACCTCATCACTAACAGAACTCCTACTGGTCAACTTCCTTGCTGCCACTGGTGTCTTGGACACTGTTTTTAACTGAATACCCCTCACCATGTCTGATGACCATTCTGAGTTCTGTGGACTGGTGAGTAAGGGCGGAGTGTTTTTTCCCCAGTCCGGCCTAACAGGTGGCAATTTGTTTGGAGAACGTCTGGAAGGAACTGTAGGCTTCAAACCAGTACGCATGCGAGACATAATAACAAATTCTCACTAAAGCAGCTTTTTGGCCAAGATATATTTTGTAGATTTAGATGAATGAAACATCCGTACTATAAAGCTTAAGCTAAGTTATTGTCGATCACACTTAATAAGGCAATGTTGTTTTATAAACTTCCATGACTTGTAACAGACTTCTCAGTTTCTTGGATTTACATACTAGTAAGAAGCGATACTCAACAATCGGATGAACGGATTAACGGATTCATTTTTTCCATATGAATTCTCCTTCGAAAGACCGTCTTACAATAATTGCATGGTCACCATATGCAAAACCCGGCTTTTCGTTGTTCACTTGGCAACCATACACGAAATATAAAACGAACAATCTTGCGAAGTCGCCTTTCAGTGGAACTGCAGACGGTTGTAGACTCGAAGAAAACCAACAACAAAGGCTTTGATCTCGTCAGTTAATCATTATATACTCTGGAAGCAGAGTGTATGGGTGAAAAGAAATTATTCCGTCATAATATATATTAACATGGTCGACCTCACACGCATTCATCGTGCAACATTGGAAGGCTACTTGTTGTCCTTTTTCCGCCACATTCTTCGTGATACCGCCAGAAGTATCCTTCGACAACAAAAGAAGCAAATAGGAACTGTTCGCCCAGTATTAAGAAGTAAAGTTGACGTAAAATAGACAGCTTAAAACGTCAACAAGAATTTACATTAAAATTCATTAAATATGAGTCCCTCACGGTCAGTTTGGCGAATGATTGTCCTGGGGGGTACTCCCATGGCCAGGTGTACTCCCAGTGCGGCTCACGCTTTGTTCAATCTCTTCCCGGTGTAGACTGCAGCCTTCGATCGGTGTCACGCACGCCTGAAAAATACGCCTGCGCTGAATCTAAGCGGGCACAAATCCTCGCAGAGTCCAAAGACGTTTCATTTCTATGCACAATGGTTCCAAAACAGAAAGAATCGATACTTCGGACCTCGTCGGGGACAGGTATATCATATAGCCGTGGATGCTACTCGTACACTAGAGAGGTGATTCTCGTTTTTACGGCCAACGTCAGGCTGAATTTTGCTGTTTGCCAAAAAATCAATCAAATTTATTTAATTTCAGCATATCTCTTGCCTGTGAGCCACAGCTATCGAGCAAGTACTGAAAAGAGAGAAATAAGCTAGGAGATAATTTTCATGGTTTTATGACAAGCAGCACCCTGTCGCTTGCCGTAAACGAGAACCTTAATCTCTCTATTAACAGTGACTGATATGCGCGACCCCAGGAACCTTTCAGATTCTGTTTTCTCTTACTTTCTTCATTGTGTATTGAAGATGAAGTTACAATTAACGAGGACGGCATTTTATTACTTGTTGTTACAATCAGGTAGCTACCAACTCGTTGTGACAAAACAAATCAGAACATCAGGAGCATTAGGGCAACATTGTTCTCGTTTAAGAGGTCTCGAACCATTATTTACGATGAGATAACGGAATACGACCTGCGCTGACTTGTTACAGATAACAAGCTTCTGGTCATCAATCCAGATCGGATCTTCAGACAGTTAACCCTGTTTTCTTCAGATAGTTAAGTAAAATATAAAAGAGGAAAGACATGTCACTTAACAAAACACTAAAAAACGATTAAACAATTCAGTTCAACGTTGTCCTATAAACTTTTGCTATCTGGCATACGCTGTAGTAGAAAGACTCACTCTACTATCGACATTGACCACCTCGAGCAGGTTGGTCGATGCCTCTCCCACGGGTATCGCCTCAGTTCTTTGCTTTAATCAATAGAACTGCTATAAATTTAACAATAGTAAAATTAAACGGGTGTTAAAGAAAACTTCCTACATTGCAACAAATAAGCATTAAATTGTTACAACTACGACATTTCCGACCATTTGGCTAAAGACCAACAAGCTTAACTTTTAAGTTAAAAGGGTCTTAGAATCCGGTCAGTTTCGGGAATGCCACCGCAAGCTTAACTAAGGTTTAATTTTGTTGTGAACGATATTAGCGTATGCCTCCTTGTTGCCCTGGAGCAAAGACCGTCATCTGCATAACAATCGCCGTTGTATAATCTACAAAAAAGCCCGGCTAATGACAAACTGAGAGGAAACACTGAACAGCGAGAAAGAGGGAGCGAATGGGTACGAAATTCAATATGGTGTTATAAAACAGCATCACCTCAACTTAAAGTTACTTTAATGGTCAAAATTCAATATATTGTATGATAATATATCGTCTCTCTTTCAATAAATCTTATTTACACTTAATCTTTGAGCTGTTATTAAACTGAAAGAGTGAAGGTTGTCCATTTTAAACTTACCTGCAAGCAGCAGATTCTCTTAAGCGGATTATAATATAAGCCGAGAAATTTCGCAGATTTGATTGGTTGATAGTATCGCCATTTCCGCGTAATAGTGGTATTACAGCAAAAATGGTATAACAGCAGTGGTATTACAGCAAAAATTTCTCGACTTCCATTATAAACAAATAATAGCATGACTTGTACGTGGTATTTGGCAATAATACCGCCTCGTGATATTTCAAAATTCTCCAAATACCACTCGCCGCTTCGCGGCTCGTGGTATTTTGGACAATTTTGAAATATCACTCGCGATATTATTGCCAAATACCACTACAGGTCATGCTATTACCTATACTAATAGAAGAGAATCCACTGCTCGCAGGGTATTTTAAATTCCACTCCATTAGTGGACGGAGGCCGAGAAAATTCAGAGGGCGTAAAAGAAAGAAAACTGTGTGAACTGTGCCTTAGACAGTGACGAAAACTGGGCTTATTTTGACTTATTGTCACATGTCATTGTTAACTTGATTTTCTGATACAGAATTTTTGTAATTCGGAAATGTATTTGTGAAACCTTCCACAGGAAAATCGTCGTCGTGCGCATGCGTCAAATGTTTCGTGTTTACAAGACAAGTACTGTTATGTTTGTGTTGCCGTTTTGCTAATTTGGAAACTAGACGGGTGGGGAATGCTCTAACTACGAAAATCCGCTAGCGCAGCAGTTTGGAGTTTTCTCTCTTCAGGCTTAAACGATCGGGCCTCGAGCACGTGATGAAAGTTCCTTTTACCAAATTTGGTCAGGTATTGAAGTGGTAAATTATGATTGGCGATAGAATTCTCCTTCGTCCTTGAACCTTCTTTTCTTTCAACTTTGGAGCGAGCTTTACTTGCAGCTTTGGGCGGGGGACCTGTTTGTTGTCCCAGAATTCGAATGAATGCGGTTTCGTTTGGAAGTTTCGTCCCTGTTTGGTTCGGTTTCCGGAGGCGTTCGGCTGTATTCGGAGCTGACGAGCTGTACATTTCGCATTTACTGACAGTAACCCGAGATGGCCACTTTGATATTGATTGCACATTGCTTCCCAAACGAAGACTTCCTCGCGAAATTAATCGTCGAGAGAGGTTGTCATCACTGCCACTGCGGGTAGAGAAAAATTCAAGTTGCTTTGTGTCCTTCTTTTCCACTTTTGTGTTCTCAACGCTTTTCTCTTTCGATGTGGCGTTTGGATTTTTAACGTGACATTCCGTGCACTGAAATTTCGGAAGTCGGATCCTTTCTTTTTTAACCCGTTTTATTTGCACGGTTGCCGGCTTGGAGTTATTGGCCGAGGTTGAAACCCGTTTTTCCTGTATCTGATGAAGCGCCTCCGGTTTTAATGGTACGGATGGGAGTACAGAGGCCATTCTCAGTACGGGCACAGTTCGGACGAGGTCATGGTGATTTTTGACAACACCGTTTCTGGCTTCTCTTTCTTGATTCTGTGAAATGTTCAGATCTCTTTGTTCGAGTTTCTCTGAAACGTTTACGCTGTAAGAAGAACTTACAACCAATGGTAGGCCTTGATTCTCTAGTTTGGTGCTATTGCTCAGCGTTGCCGTCTTGTGGCCGTCATCTTCTATTCTTTTTCCGGTGAGGCAAATCTTCCGTAGATCACTGCAGGAAACAAGAAAAGAAAAAAAATCAGATTAGCAAACAAAGAAACGTTATTATGGAAGAATAACAACGAAGCAGTTAACAGAGTACAAACTTTTCAGGAGCCCATTTAAGAAAACGTCCGGCGTCGCAAATACAAAGACCTCATGCTCAGACTTGCTGACAAAACACATGTTTGGGTTGCAAGGTTACAAGAAAAGTGAGATTACCAAAACGGAACTAAACAACATAAGTAATGGCAGACCACTTAAGTGCAAATTACTAAACCAGGGAAACAAGTGAACGTCTAGGACAAAATCCTCATTGCCGATGCGGGAAATTTGACCTTTTCTTGTATTAATAATACTTGCATGCAAGTATTATTGTAAGAACATGTTATATACAATGCAAAAGAAAGCTAACAAATGCAACAAATACGAAACCGTTAAAATCGTGAAAATTCTGATGCCTTTAAGCTTTAAAAAAAACTATCGCATCAAAAGAAATCAATATAGAAGTATTTACTTTCTCATAGCCGCCACTTTGAAGTAATCAGACATGGCCTCAATGAACTTTGCTCGATTGAACGTTTCGCTGAAGTAAAAAGAGAGGGAGAAAAGACAGGACATAGGTTAGTGAGCATCAAAAGAAGCCACACAAACGTGTCATTAGACGTTGAACCCAGTGGTGGATTGTCAGAATGTGGTGTTCTCCATTCACGAGTGATCACGGCTTTCCCTGTCGGGAAAAAGTGTGCCAAAGGTGGACCTATGACGAAAAGCATGAATACTTACCGTATAGTCAGTTTTAACGGCAAAGTGTTGGTCTCAGACAAAGTACAGAGAGGGAAATAATTCCACAAGATCTCAATAATACTCACTGGCCGACTGAGCCGTGAGCTAAGATTTGATCATTTATCTTTCCCTGTACCAAAACAACATTCGATGTTTTTTAAGCAGCTTGTAAACTGTTCATGCTTTACATTCTTATGATAAGGACGCTTGTAATTAGAACGGCTAAGGTTTCAAATACGAGAATCTGATTGGTTCAAATATCATTGTGTATTCGCTGTTAGTATCAACCTAGCAGCGCCCCAAAATTGACGCTGTTGCGTGATTGGCCGCCCAACTAATCATTTTAGAGCAAATTGGGATTACTCCCCTCCTTGTCAGATCAAAGCGGGTTCGGTAACTCCACAACTTGGTACTTCGACGCGATTTGCCAAGGAGGATTTTTTTTTGTAGCACCAAGTCGGAATATTCAACGATAATCAAATTGTTGAGAAACATCCTGTACTTCGTAAAATGTACTGGCATCAGACATTCTCGTCTATCGGAGAAGGAAATCGTTGAGTGGAACATGAAAAAACTACTCTTAGTGTTTTCAGCGATTAAGATAGAGGGAAATCAGTTTCCACATGGAAAGGAAGCCGAAAAAACCGACCCCAACAGCTAAAAATAGCCCAGTTGTTATTTGTTATATCTTTTACTGATCGATAGCAATCTGAGCAGTATTTTACAATATCAGACAAATTTCGCCCCTCTATCTGAAAGACTCATGTGAGACTATTGGTCGAGACTTTGATCGGTCCTCATCAATTGCTAAGCATGCAGTTCCCTTACGATGCACGGAATCATCACTTTTCCGGTAAAAACAATTCATATAAGCCTGGGGCGGCCCTTAAACTCACTATACGTGCTTGCTCGACTAGAACAACCAATATTCCTCCTCACGCAAGCATATCATGCTCGTCCACTGAGCTGGTCATGCATATAAACTACCGTTCCAAATTTCTTAAAATGTATTAGTCTTTTTAAAGACTGAAAGAAGGTATTGATTTTTGAGTTTCTGGTGATGGATAATTTTCACTTTAAGGTTTCTTGGCTATGTGTGAACATCACTAAGCGGACCGTAAAGAAAAAATTAACCATTGAATTTATTAAAATAGTTCGTACAACATGCCCAATTAATCGGCTACCCTCGGGCGAATGTTAAGCAGAGAGTAAACACACCGTTTAGGTCAAATAGGTTTATAGTAAATACAACATTTTTTTGTTTTAATAATGAAATAAATAAACGGACAAATATAAACGAAAACAGTAAACCGGCATCTTTTCGCCTTTATGAGTCCTCTTTGCGCAACATTTTTTTTTAAACTCAGACTGACATGTCAATCTTGAAAAGTTCAATTCTGCTGGCTAGATATTAATGTGTTCTGACAACCCTCTTAGAACTAAACGAGTCCTTCGATCAAACTTAAGCTCAATATAACCTCAATCAAGCTGACATATCGTTCTTTATTTTGCTGTCGTACGACAAAAACTGCGGCATTAAAAGAGTTTAAATCAGTGGTTTGTTTCGTCTATACAAAAAAAGACATACTCGCCCTGATTCGCGTACTATTTTTCATGGCACGTTTTAAAGAAATATTTTGCTGTTCATAGTCTGTAGCCTTCAAACAAGGTTATAAAACTTCATCAACCAATTAAAAAGCACTGTCAATCACACCTCACCTTGAGCTGTTAATCTTGGGCAAGTAAGGGTCTGGAAGATCTATTCCCAAAA
>BLFK01000490.1:2627460-2638307 GCA_014634185.1 Astreopora myriophthalma
TTTTTTTTTTTTTTTTTTTTTTGGAAAACCTTCTTCCTGTTATTCCATTAATCCTAAACCGGAATAGGAATAGACAGAATAATCCCAAACAAATGCACCCAAGGTGTCCTCAATTTTCACTGTATAATGACGCCACCCAGTTGCCTGGAAAGACTCTTACGAACCAAAAAAGGTGTTTACATCAAACCATGCCATTATTCTGGTGATTTTGCTGCTTATACACATGACCTGGTAGCTCAGGGAACAAATCAGATTAGTAGATCATTTTTAGTGATATACATAGATCCGGGTACTCATGCAATATCACGAAAACATGATAAAGCAACTCACCAAAGCGCCATCTTTACCTCGGAAGAATCTAAAAACGAGTTGTAAGGCCGGACACTCAGCAATTTGTGGCCCTTGAATGTCCGCAAAACATCTTTGGCTCTGATGGAAAAAGAAATGTTCACTTTGTTAACTGGCACTTCTATGCAAAGATACTGTAATTTCGTTCGTTCGTTCGTTCGTTATATCGGGAATTCGTTGTATCATAATTAGTAGGTGGTATGATCTGTTCTACCTGGGGAGTCGTAATATTAAATTAATTTTGTAACGGCTCAGTTTCTGGCCAAAATAGAGGTTAGAGGTGGGGTTCAGAAGTTCATTGCCAATAAAATATGAGTCCCTTGATACAGCAATTTAACGTTTATTAATAATGAAAAGACGGAAAATGTTTTAATTTTTTGGTCACATCAAAGACATCGTCGTCAGTGATAAGGGAAAGAGAGTACGCTGCTTGGGCGGGAGTCGAAGTCCTGTACAAGCCAAAAAGTTGCCATTCAAATAATGCTATTCTCAATGATGTTAAAAGAGTGGGTGTTATTTAAATGAAATACGATATCTTTCACAAAAACAATCGCCGCCTAAAAGTAACTTTTATAGAATACAGGATCATTATTTACTCGAATTTCTTCATTATTTCATATTAGGTTACGCCGGTTTTTTATTAGACGCTTACATTCTGTGCTGAGCAACAGCGACCAGCGCATGTTGTGAGTCCAAAATTCTCACGTCCACAGAACCAAAGCCAGCGAACTCTTGAGCTAACTGGGATGTAAATTCAAGACAAATATTATCATCATGGACCGTTTCTTGAGGCACTGGTTCACAAGGAAAACCCTTCACAGATGGATGACCTTAACATCAGCATAACACTTACTGTCCTCGCAACAAGTGGTTTCGTCTTCACCCTGGACGAGATGTATAGCCACTGTGGACGAATGGAAGGCGGGTCTGGACCAGAAAGTTTCTAAGAATAAAATGGACGTTGATCATTTGGACATCTTAAATGCGGATCTACTGACTAAAGTAAGTCGTACAAGAGTTAAGTGTCGGAAACACTCGCAACGCAAACCCTGTTTCTGTCACGATAGCGTATAGCAACCGACAGTAGCCCTACCCCCCTCCCTAGACGGAATGCTACTCCATCGCAGGGTTACCCCCCCCCCCAAAAAAAAAGTCGCGTGCTGCTGGTACCCATTTATATACCTGGACGAAGAGAGACGAAGTGTTAACACGACAGCGAACGTAAAGAAGCTGCCGTAAAGTGAACGCAGCTGTCGTAAAGGGCGCTTTGGAAGCGCCTTCCAGGTGCTTTGGAAGCGCCTTCCAGGTGGTCCACAGTGCGCTTTGGAAGCGCCTTCCAGGTGCTTCCAAAGCGCTCTCACAACAGAGTTACCTACTAGTACAAGTTCAAATACACGGGGTATACGTACCACGTGCTGGACGGTAGCTCTGCTTAGGTGGACGAGATTCTCCAATGGCCTCAGAACGCGGAGGAATTTTGAAAAGGGGACAGGCCCATCTGAAGGCCGACTGTATAAGTGAAGCACAAAAACATGATAGTAGGTGATTTAATGGTCAACCCACCCATAATCAAAGGGAGTTTCTAAAAGACTGGTGCTGCGTCGATCTGACATCGAGTGAAGTAATTCACTGACTTAGTTTTAACTGAGCTTGTAAACGAAGACAGGCCCAACTGTCGCCACCTTTTATTCAAGTCCTTTTTGGATAAGATTTATATGATTACACTTGAAGCAGTTTTGATATGCTTACCTCGATGACTTGTAGGCCAGAATATGCGCCATCCTTAGAAACACTGAATAAGATGCAAGAAATAATCACGTGATTAGCTGAAGTCAGTGGTTCGGTTTTAAAAGTAAGAAGAGAGTATAACCACTCTGATCGTTGACTGAAGCCTCTCAAGGAGTTTATGGAAACAGACGACAGGTTAAGCACTAACCAAACCCAGAGAGGAATGAATCATAGCCTGCCTCATGGGTTAGCTTCTCTTCAACTACAATTCAAAAAAGGCAAAAATTAACCGTAACCTATAACCGGAAAGGGTAATAAGTACCTCAACAAAGCACAGTACACCCTCTGTTATGATACGTCCAACAGGAGTATGCGCGTGTCCCTAGTTGACACGGAAGTCGCCCTTAAGGTGGCTCTATATAGTATTGTACAAATCTTTGGATATTACATACCCATAAATAATTTATCCCTTGGCAAATGTTTATCACATAGCACTCGGTAAAAGGGCAATAATAGAAACCTACAGCCTTGGACTACGTATGGATGACTCTTTCAGAACCTAAATGTTGTTGCTATGGCAACTACTGACAGAAATGCTGGGCTTGTTTTTTGAACATACCTGACTTCTAGAAGGTGTTTCTTCGTTCTAGACGGTGAATTTTCTTTTTTTTGGGGGGGGGGGGAACAGAGTAAACATCCAAGGAGTTTCAACTGACAAAGCTACAAGAAAATCTATACATAATTTTCGAAGGAATTCGCAATTTTCGCTTTTGACGCGTATTACATTAATGTATGTGTAAAATTTGATGATTTTTTCCTAACAGCGAGATAAAGAAAAATCCTATCCATGTGCCAATTTCAGTCGGAAAGAAGCAAAGAACATCAGAAGGGGCTTCCGTTCTCGCCTAAAGCTTTCGTTCTTTACACCACTTACGCAAAGGAAAAGACTGATACACGAGTATCTGTGCCTCAGATAATACTCGTTCACACACGTATATTTTTTAATTCTTTTTCGACTTTAATCAGAGGAAGAAGGAACTGCACAAAGTCTCTTGATCATATTGTGATGTGTACTCACCGTATCTGTAGCATTTTTCGTGCAAGGGTATCGAGGGCGCAAAGAGCGCAAAGAACTGAGCATCATTGCTGCAACCGAGAACGAAAATGTTTTTGAACTAAACACTAGGTGGAAACATGAACAATCCTGAAGGGTTTGCATCTATTCCAAAGAGTGTTAACCATATCACTGGAGGGAAATACCTGATTACATAAATATATTACAAAACTGCATACGCACCTTACCTTGATAATGCAGCATGAAGTTTTTCTAAGTTTGTATCATCAAGAAAATTGCATTGGGACAAAACCTGTGGTAAAATGCAATTCACTGGTTTCCGAATGTCATTAATTATCAGGTGTATGATTTAGTCGGATAGAGGGATCGTTTGATTTTGTAAAGAGCAATTACAAAAAGCCCTTGCACTGAATTGCTGGGGTTTAGAAAGAGGGCACACACCCAAGTTCCAATGAAGACGAAACGCCTCAGATATGATACAGATATAGAAAAAAAAAATCCTTGAATCTACAGATGCTATATGCAAAATTCAATCCCTTGCACCTTCAGGAAAAAAAAAAGAACTTTGTCACAATTTGTTTGGAACTGATGTACCATTACTTGACCAACATTTCGGTAAGAGTGAAGACTGGATTAATTTTGGTCTGCTGTTGGTGAAAAAGAACATACACAAAAGGGAAATAATTATGCTCCAAGTACTTAACTCTATTTTACAAGTAAAATGTTTAGTCATTAACGGAGGTGTTTTTTCTAGCAGTTAATGGTAAAGACGAGAGTCTCCATTCTGGTCAAAGTGAAAGTGAGGTGCTTACTGGGTTTCTCCGTATTTCGAAAGCAATGAACTTTGTGTCATGTATCAGTGGGAATAGCTTGTTGAGCTCCAATTTAAAGTCCTTGAGACTTTCTGTTGCAAAAACAAACAAACAACACAAAAACATAAGACTTGGCAGGAATGCCGTAGTCATAAGATCCAATCCTGACAGAACTTTGTATAGCCCTTGTTTGATTGCTGGGACTGTACTGACACATGGATTTTTGGTCATTGCTGGTTCTTATTCTTAACAAGAGAATTTTTATTGTTTTCCCTTTTTCATTCCCCTCAAGAACAAACATTTTCAGCTTTAAATTTGAACAGGGTAACATCCAATTTATTATCTTTCGCTATGTGCACAGCACTTCTACCACTTATGATTCACTTATTGAAAGTGCAGTAAGTGGCCACAAACTCATTACCTGGTAAAGGTTTGTAGAACTTCTCATAGGTCAGCATCAAGTCTGTTAAAACATTGTGTCCTACAAGTGGCTAATGTAAACAGAAAAATAGACATGTTCACTCAGACAAAACATCAAGCCTTTATTTTTTTCTCAGTGCGTGAGTGGGCGGAACTCAACAAATCCTGCAATCTGATTGGTCCCAGGAGTGGGTGGAATTTTCTCATCCAGCCTGCTTATGGCTGGCAGAATCGTTTGCATGCTTACAGCCCTAAAATGTTTGGGTCTCTTGCACACCTTTCGTTGTGTTTTAGAAAAAATAAAAATGTTATTCATCAGCCTAGGTCAGTCCATATTGGGAAAAACTGTGCCCTCTGTCTTGAGTACACGACCTTGAATACCGCAAGGTATCCAAGACGTCGGGCACAGTTTTTTCCAATATGGACCTCCTGGCTGTTGAATAACCCCTATTTCAGTCAAATTTTGGGCAGTTTGATCAAAAATATCCTAATTAAAAATACCACTCAATTTTGTGGTTCACAAAACGACTGGTAGTACTATTACCAATGCAAACTCACCACAATCAAAGGGAACAAGGTATATAAAAATCATTGATAAAAATTTACTTTTTTGCATGACGTTAGAACTTGAAAAACTCTTGAAAAACCAATCATAGCATTCAATATTCTGTAGGAAAAAAGAAACAAAAGTATATGCAGCAAGAAACTGATCAGCAATCGCCACTCTAGTGAGATATAGGTTCTTCTAAATTAATACATCAGAGACTACCTTATGTTTCAACAACTCTTTGTACTATATATATGTAGATCTTTCCTCTGTGTATGTAGTTATGAGTTGCTGATCTTACTTTTCTTGTTCTTGAGTAAGAAGATCTCTGTTACACTCTGGATCACATCCACTAACCGTGGGTACTTTTGTCACAATCAACTAAAAAAAAAAAACCAATTGCAAGTACACAACAATTTAGTTAAACACATACTTCTTTTTTGATGAGGCCCAATTAGTTATAGGCTTTCTAGTTTCCTTTAGGCCTTCGCACCATTCTTCTTCATTTATATTTGATCATCTTTTCACTTTTCAATTGTTGTATCTTAAGTGTGGCAAATTAAACACACACGTAAATAAATAAGTCATCACTTTATTAAAAACACTTGACAGCCATAAAAAAATAATGCTCTGGGCAGAGCTTTCACTAACAGTTGATGTAAAGTACTTTGTGTCCAATTTTTCTGAATTCTTTTTCTGAGCTGACTGCCCAAGTTGAGGCCAGTAAGTACTTGACAACTGTTATCTACAGACTGCTACTTATGAACATAATTTTGTTCATAAGTAGAAAATAGGGGAAGTTATAAAATATATGTACATCATGTATGACAAAATAACTTATCTTTGCTTGAGCTGACTTCTCAGTTATTACAAATTTAGCAAACTACACGTATAATTTTATTTAACCTTGGACTGGTTTTTCACATGGCACTTTATTCCTGCGAATCTTCTTTTTATTTCCTCAAGAAAGAGATACTGAGCTTGACCTTGAAAGCAAACATACAAATGTAACACCAGTCAAAATGATCAGCGACAATGATGAAATTTGTTTTTATTTTGACGTACTTGCAAAGTAATCATTCTCCTCACACAGACAAGTGTGTAATCATATGTTACTGTGGTGGTAAGATTATATCACTTACAGCTGCCAGGGCTTAACTCAATTTCATCTCCATCTTGTGCCGACAAAAGCCACTCTTCTAAATTCGTAGAACATTTGTCTAGTACATCCTCATCTATTATCCTGCAATTTGAGGGAAAAGGGGAATGCCATCCAGAGAAGTTCTTATAACATCACACCACTTATGTAACATTCACAATGCACATGATAGGAGCCCATGTGGCTGTTTGCTGCACATCCTAATCTTCAAGTGATATTGCTGCTCTCCCATGAATGAAATGCTAGTCCATGACATGTACCAAGTATGAAGCCACTTGGAACATATTTAACACTCACCCTATGGATAAAGAGACATGGGGGATTCTCTCCGGAGGATGATCCTAAGCATCAAGTAAGCTGGGTCACCATAATATTACGCTTAAGGCAAGAAGAAAATAATTCTTGTTGTCTTAAATAATAAATTACATGTACATGGGGTGGATAAAGTTTTGATGCGTTAAAGAGAAAAGAATTGATAAAAAAAAGTACTCTACCTCAATGTTTGGGACTGAAAACTTGTATACAAGTCACCATTCTCATGATATTTGTAGAGCAAAGTAACCTAAAAGAAAACATCACAAACCAAATCTGACAAGCAATACAATAGCACATTTCCGAATTGACGTTTGCCTCTGGTTGAACCTGAGTCTTGGTGCTAAACCATTCAAATGATTAGTTTGATTTGCATGAAAATGCCCAACTCATTTCCATCTGAATGGTTGTGCACCAAGACTCACTTTCAACCAGAGGCAAACATCAATTCGGAAATGGCCTATGAACAATTACTGCTGCAGCAATGCAATTTTTATCCTCATCAACTTCTTCAATGCATTTTGTGTGCAACTGCCACTTCCTTCGTTAATGTGGCTAGATCAGATGCATAATTTGTTGTATGGTAGTCCAGTGGACAAAGTCTGCAATAATCATGCCATTCACCCTCCCCCTCCCCCACCCTAAAAATTCTTCAAAAATGGTTATTTAGCAATTATTATGAAAAAGATAGAAATACATTATGCAAAGTTAAGAATTGAATAAATCAAGTCAATATTGATTAAGTGTGGAAATATTACAGCTCTTCAATTTTTAGCCAAGATAAATGGTCGTGTGTTTTTATCTCTGAACAGAACAGTTAAAGCCTGGGAATTAAACCTAAAAAAAAAATTGTTCAACAACTTTCTTAGAAAGAATGAACTAAGAACCTGTATTACCTGATCATTATTTAGGTAAGGAACTCCACTGTATATGAACTGTAAAAGGCAAACAAATGTAAATTTATGACAACAACTGTAAAACCAAAAAAAGACTAAATTTTGCATCCACTGCATAGTAAGTACAGCTAGAAAAGTTAACTACAAATGAAGGTATTTAAAATTATTATTAAAAAATATAAATTATAATATCCATGGCCAAATTATAGGACAGTACATGCCTGGCCAACATGATTTCACAAAGGTCTATAACAATAATTGTTTTTTAATAACAGTCTGGAAATTACAACCAATAGCTATGTATTAATGTTTACCTTGTTAAAGTCAAAGTTATGCTGACATAAAAATTCCAGGCTAGATGCCTGGAAAGAGTAAAATACACCAAAATTACTTTAAGGTATAAGAGAATAAGTTTGCTCTTAAAAAACTATATGTATGGACTACAAAGTACATGTAACCGTTCTGTCATTGCAGACATGTCATTGGGTAAGAGGGAAGAAGTTTGAAAGGAAAACTGACCACAGAATGACTATATTGAGCTCCAAATACCTGACTAAGAAATCTGCAATCTACAGGTCCAAAGGAATGAGGATATAAAAAGAAATTGAATGCATGTGCTACATATCTGTTGATGAAGAAAACAAAATCAGCATTTGAGCATATAACTGTTAAGTTTTATATTAATTCAAGGTTCTTGAGTTAATCCAAATATTCCACAAATTTCAAAAGTACAGTTGTCTGTGTGGGTATCATAATTACGCTTAACATTACCAGTAGTGGTATCACCAACACATAATGTTGAACAAGAAAGACTCAGAAAACTTCATTTGTTGTAAAAACCTTTAATGGGAACATACTTGTTAGAATCTTCTTTGGACTGAACAAAAGCTGTTAATCCTGCAGATAAAATAAAATGATTAAATCCAGACATAGCTTGTACCTATCTTTGTTTTCCAATGTAAAAGATTATAAAGTGAAAATTAATTTATGACAAAAACTTAAGTAGCAAATTATAAGTAACTTCATTATGAATGAACACAACTTACCAAACTGGCTAATAAGGAACTGAGAGGCAGTTTTCTTCAGTTTTTTGTAGCGTGCTTTGGGATCATCAAACAAGCTGGGAAAAAAAATCAATTTTAAAAGACAAATGCGTATGTCTGCTACAAGGATGCTCCAAATTGCGCAAAGAATTTTGATGTCAGATTTGCTAAAAGGTCATAGAGGAAACTCTACAGAAGTAAAAACAGACAGTGTCTAGTATACTGTCAGTACATGTTGGATATTTCTCACCAAAACCTTGCTGCACATGAGCGTAAACAGACTTGAGCTTACTGCCTTAAGTGAGACACTTTGCTCAGCTCTTTCCTCAGGGATCACTCAAGGGTCACTTTAAATTTGGGAATGTTATGGCCAGTAAATATTTTGTCATTTACATGTATCATTCTTTATTAACTTTTATTAACTATTATTTGGGATTACACCCTGTACCTTGGTTGAGAAGCATCGGTTGTATAAAGGCCAGTAAATTCAGTGTCAATAGCTGCAGAGTAGGGAACAAAAGTCTTGAGAAAATTTTGTCATGAAAATTGTGATAATCACAGGTTTGTCAGGTTATCTTAAATTGACTCTATTCTGGATGGTAATATTACATGTAACATCTAGATGTAATTTCTCGTTTTAGGTATGTTTGGGAACTGTAGTCTAACTGTATGCAATTGTATGCACATAGATGATGATATTCAAGTGCTATTATCGCAACTCCAAATGGCTTAACAAATCATTGCTTAGTCTTTACAAAGAGTTCTGTCAGTTCCTATAATCTTTTAATGATGTGATAACTTGTTGAGATAAGGAAGATGATGATCAGATCATATGCCCTGTCTCTGCCCCTCCTGATGACCCTGGTCCTGCCTGGCACACCTGGATCCCCACAATCATAGCTAGAATAACCACATTCAACAATATCCACCTCATAATAAATATTACCCACAGGGTGAGGGTGATCGGCCTGGGCAATTCACTCTCATGACCTGTACCCCGGCTGGTATCTTTTACAGGTCACAGGTCACAAGTCATTGTTTTACTAATAGTGGAACAACCCTAACCCCTTCCTAATGCTAACCGTAGGCCTAAATACTACACTAAGACAATGCTTAGGCCTAAGGTTAGCATTAGGAAGGGGTTAGGGTTGTTTCACTATTAGTAAAACAATGACCTGTGACCTGTAAAAAATACCACCGACCTGTACCCTTAATTTTACCGTTGATAAGTAAAGGGAAGTTGGAGTTTGATCACTGTCAAAATGACTTTCAAGGCGCCTAACATGTGACTATGCCAATGTTCACTTTCACGGGCTAGCTCACCCCGAAATCGAGATCGAAAGAGCTCACTATCCGCACTGTAAGTTGTTTAATTATAACCTTACTTACCAACGAAAGCACTTTCCTCGATTGCGCTTTTGATCTCGGGAAAAAGATCCTCAAAATTGTTCCGCACAACTTCCACCATCATCCCAAGTACTTACCAAAACACAAAGACTGTTCGCTAAGAGACTGGGTCAGTGATAACATTTTTGTCACGTGACAGTGCTTTCCTGTTCCCGCCAAATTTCAAGATGGCGCCTGTTGCTTTGTCGTTTGTGGTTCGCTTTAGCTCCGAGGTATTGATGTGAAAACTAGAATTGTTCAAACTAATTCGGAATTGTCAGTTATATACTTACCATCGAAGCTATGGGTTCCTTTTTGAATAGGATGCGATCTTCAAAGCTGAAAATTTGTGCAAAGGGAAAGCAGACAACGCGGGTATCTGGAAAATCGCTAAGGAAGACGTGAATTGCGGTCGAATGGAGGCTGAATTTCAACTGGAAAAAGCTTCTTATATTAGTCATATCGACATAGGTGAGCATTTATAAGTGTTGGGAAATTTAAGCTTGTTTTTCTATGGGATTAGGCTGATGGCCCGCGAATTATAATCTAGTTTGTTTACATCTGGGGCTTTATATTATAGCCTCATTAAAATTCAGGATATTGAATGGTTTTCTTTATTCCTTAGGCCTCATTTTCAAGCTGAATTTTAATTTATGGAAAGTGATCTATTCTTTAATGAAAAAATGGGCATGCCCCAAAGCTGTTTTTCACCTACTTTCGGCTGTTTTTGACCATATAAGTCTTAATTTTGGCTGTGATAATCTTAGTTCTAAAAGTAAATCTGATAAGAACTATTTCACCTGAAGCATAAACCAAAATTATTTATCAATTGTTTCTGGCAGCACATAGTTATATATTGAACGAGATGAAAGTATGTGATTCTCCTAATCTATTTTCAACCCAAGCCAAAATAATTATATATTGTGGAGATGATTCCCAAATGGGTGTCCTTTATATTGCAGATCAGCCAAACGAGTGTTGGTTACTGAAACATTCAAAACTGTCCTGTGGACTATGGCTGAGAAATGGAGATTGACCTTCATACTCCTTCTTTGAAGGCTTATGCAATGTAAAGCCCCAGGCTGGGGGTTGTCAGGGGGGGGGGGGGGGGGGGGGGGGGT
>BLFK01000490.1:2649579-2668374 GCA_014634185.1 Astreopora myriophthalma
GCGAACAGCTTAAAGTTGAGCATAGTTGTTTGCTAATACTTCGGTATTATCCTTACCTCACTGGGGCAAACCTACAAAGATGGTTCATTAGACTAAAATGAAATAGATTCAATTGAAAAGCCCCTTGGCAAGATACATGCATAAGTGGGTACCTGTGAGGTTGTGTTCACTAGCTATAGTTTTATTTATAAGCTTCGGCCAGCTTTTCCCCACTACTATCAATATACACTAATTTATAAAATATATTTTGAGATCACTTAGATTTTACCAGGGGGCACTTCACTCTAGAAACTTTTGCGTAAAACTTGGAAGAGTTAATTTGAGTTTAATATTCTTTGGTGTTGGTGTGATGTGTGGAAGATATCGTCGATTTCCTCCGGCGTTCACAAATAAATGTCAATTACTTTGTGAAATTCACTCTTTTTATTAATTCACTTTTTTTTTAATAATTCACTAGTTTTTAAATGTCAAAATGATCAGGGTTTTGTAAGTAAACTTCGGATCGCTCAAAAAAGCCTCTACTTTAGCGATCTATCAACTTCAATGTGCCTTTGAATTAGGAAAGCATCGCAACAAAAAGACTTAATTCATTTCACAGTGTTTTGATCGCTGTCCTCACGTTCAACTTAGTGTATTACAGTTAAAGAAATCCTGATTGGTTTAAAGGAAAACAAATTTCAGGGTGCGTGCCTGTCTCCCACACGCTCGGATACAAGACTAGTAACTGAATTGCTGATCGCTAAAGAACTGAACCATAACATTCAGATACTTTTTCGTTTGAAAGGTTGATATTTTTAACGAAGAACAGACGTATTCGAGCTTCAATTGACTTGCATTAAACGGCAATTAAACTGTGCAAACTGAGAATCGTTTTCGCTTATCACTGCGTTTTACTCAACTTTTGAGGTTGTGAGTAAATTGCTCAAACCACGGTGCGACCACTCAAATCAAAACTAATGACCAAGACTTTCTCAGTGGTTCTTTTCCAGACAGCTTTCGTGACGCTGTACTAAAGCAAACGCTCGCAGTATACAGGCGGCAGCAATCAAATCATAGCAGCTGTATCCTCAGTTGACGCCATTTGCCTACAATCGACGATTCTGGTTTCAGTGGGCGGTCGTTTTCGACATTTTTGTTTGCGCCTTTCTCACGAAATCTTTAACTGCATCCTGACAAAACAAAAGGCTTTTTTTAGCTTTTCTGGAGGAGGAATATAACATTGGCACCAATTTGTATCCGGTATCGGAAAGTAAGCCTGAATTATTCGGCGGATCTAAGTAAACGGCTTCGGAAACATGCTCATAATGTTTGATCCTAAGAGTGCAACCTTTTTGGTTACTTTAATCCCTTTTGATCGCAAGAAGCATTTTTCACTTGTAACAAACCCGAAGTTTTGTTGAATTTTTCTTTATTTCTTTTCTTTTTTTGCGCACACATGTAATCAAGGGGATTACGTTGGATTATTTATTTTACTCGAGCCAATGAAATCTGCAAATAATACTATGATTGACTTATTTTGCGTAGGCTTACTAAAGTGGCGGAACCAGTGTTCCAATTGTTTACAGTAGGAAGACATTAATAAAAGAAAAATTAGGAAGACTGAAATATTCTTAAGAGGAAACAACTCGAAGGGTGGAAAAAGTAAACGTAAGAAGCCTTCTGGTTGGCGAAATTAAGCTCGTGAAGTGCTTTTTTTCTGTGATAAACCATCTTACAATACTGGTGATCTTCAGCAGAAGCCGCCTTCGGCAAAGTTGCACAAGGGAAACAATTAGAAAAGCAACGGAAAAGCGAAACAGCTGAGAGTAAAACTTCAGTTAGTATGGAAGCATCGATGAATGGAGTTGATGCTACCGAAACCATGTTTTCAAGCCAAAGCGGAAACTACTTGGGCGACCTGCCGCGCTGCCCGTCTGGAGAGCAACCTGCAAATGGGGTTTTTGGCACGAGCGCTGCTGACAGTTCCGAACTTTTATCTTTTGAACGAGACAGCCACGGCTTTGAAGTAAAAATTTCCGAAGATTACCCGAGCGAAACTCGAGCGACTGCGAGAAAGGATTCGCCCTTTTCCGTTCCTTTGATTCGCGTGGAAGATTGGAGCAGCTCGGAGAGTGATATTGAAGATGATTTTGACGACTCTCTGCCTCCATTTTCCTTTGTTGGAACACGAAAAAAGGTAACTTTGTTTGGTCATTCATTCTAGAGCTTTCAATTATTACTGATTTCTTTTATTGGCTGGGGGGCATCATTTTTAATCAACTTAATCTTATTTAAAAAAAGATCAAAATTAAACACAATTTTCGTTGTGATATCAATTTGAATATTTCAAACAATTTAAGCGCTAGAAACAATGCCATATTATTTCCATAAGTTTCCTTGTTTAAATGAAACATTCCGCTGCGAACTAAAGTTACTTACAAAATAGAAATTAAAAAATTCACAAGGCTGGTGATAACTGATAAACTTGTTCAAAATCATCTTTTTTTATATGATTTCTGTTGCCGGAAGAATGCCTTGCTTATTTGTATTTAATTTTGCCGAAGGAGAAACTAAACTTTTTATGTAAGCAAAATATATTACACCTTCCTTAAACCTACTTTTTTTTTTTCCATTTGTCGCGAGAACGAACGAAAGCCAGTGCTATTTTTCGTGGGTGCAAAACGGAATCAACTAAGCCAGCCTTCTCGGTCGAGTAGAAACTGAAGTGGTGACTGCATGTTTCCTTCAGAGCAATACTCTTTTCAGCCTAAGATTTCACGACATCTGAACTGGACTGAGTAAGGATCAATTATTTCCCGGAATCAAGGCGTGAGTGAATCGTTTGCACAAGGCTACGATCATTTTTATAGGCGGTTAACCTATTTAAGTGAGGTATTGTATACACTCAAGCAACACATGACAGTAAACGAAAATACGAATTTTGTCCTTCACTTCCGCTAAACGAGTGAACCCCGACGAAGAAACTGGAAACAAACTTAAATAGAGAAGCTGATTATTGACAATTTTAAGCAAAACAAAACAGGGGAATTTAGTGCTTTCCTTCTTTTCTCCCAATACCCATAAATCAAAGGATGCGGAGTGAACCACTGACAATTTGTCATGAGCATAGCATGAATTGATAACGTAAACTGGAGACTAAAGTCTACGAAGAGCTACACTGAAAACCTGACCCTTGGAGCAGTGGGTAGGCCTTCTGACGAACCAAAGGCTAAAACTCGTAAAGGCAGTTTTTGACTCATTTCACTGTGGCCAGTTATCAACTCAAAAAATGACTAATACCAAATTAACAACTAATAATTAAAAAGTCACGCACTTTGCTTTTTATGTTTTTTGTTGTTGTTTGGAAAAAAACACCGTCCACTGGACGGAGTAGGGTTAGCCTTTTCATGGGTAAAAATATATGTGTTTGGCAATTAAGAACGGTGGACAAATATAAAAAAAGTGATATTTTTAGTAAAACTATAGGCATTGTTTGCGATGTTACACTTAATATAAAGAAACCGGACGAAAGTAAAAGGCCGGAAACGACACTGACTTGAGTTTATTTTGTTATTCGCACTGAGTAGTAAACACTAAAATGGTTTTACAGTATCCATTTTAATCTTTTTTAAATTAAGTCTCTGGAAAAGACGAACAATGACATCCAAATTTTGCATAAACCTGACTTGTAGAATTAGTTTTCAATAAATGTTTTGGAGCGTGCTTCCCCAAAGTGCACTTAAAATTTTAAATCAGTAAATGGAAAACGAGACGGTGTTTGAAACGAAAATAGAATCGCGGCTTGTTTGGCAGTAATACATTAAGCTTACCGTTACAATGCCTTTTTGCTTTCTAATCCTTTTTTGTTTTGTTCTATCGTTTCTTTTGCAGACCAGCACTGAGTCTTGCAAGTGTAGACACCGATCCTGCTCCGTCTAATCGAAACTATCACTAGCATAAATTACAATACTTATGTGTGACTGTAATAGCGAGCTTCGGTATTGAATCTTGCAAACCTCGAACAGGACGATTTATCAATCAACTCAACCTAGTTCCTGAAGAAAGCGTTCTCTTTCTTTGGCGAGCCAGTTGGCTTGGAGCTCTGAAGACGAGTTCCCCGTAAAAACCAAGTGAGCGCGTAGTCTTGAGTGACCTTGAGTATTGGGCTGAGTTCAACTTTCTGATTTATAAGTTAAGTAATCCATGTAACTCTTATACGTCATATGTGAACGTATTTCGTTAAGGGCTAAGGTGTGTAGATACACTAGTGGTTCAACGTAAATTAATACCTCGACTGGCAAAGCATATACACTTGAAGCCTCCAGACTCCATTTTACTAAAGTTACGAACCAAAACAAAGGTTTCCGGCTTCTATAACACTGCCAGAAAATGTGTCACATAGAAGACTGAGTAATTATCAGGAAGGACAGTGTAGATCGTTTTCACTCACGTGATCAGCGGCCATATTGATTTACTGAAACAATAGAAAATATTTGCATAAAAATGGAGTTCAATTCCCCGAAGATTGTTTTGGGACACCAATATGGCCGCCATGACGTCATGTGAAAACGATCTATTCGCTGCTCTATGTCTCTTTCCTAAGCCAATCAGAAGCAAGGCAGGTCAATAATTTTGTGACGTCATACTGAGAATGAGACTTGTAGAAAACGTGTTTCATACCTGGGTGCGATCCTGGGGCCAGAAACTTTTCGGGTGACATAAATCCCTCTGTATCTTCAAAATGGAAACGTTTCAAGGCATGAAACTTTGCAAATAATTTTTTTTCTGGTCTTGAAAACATGTGAAAAAGACCAGCTATCCAGAATAAGCGGATCGTAGTTCGAAAACTTGCTTTTCGGGACTTTTGAGAAACGGGCTCCTGCAGAAACAAAATGACATAACGTAAATGCTTTATAACGCCAAAGTCTTGCAACGTTATGTGTGTCTGAAGTGGTGAGAACAAAATGTCAGAAGAACGTAGTTTCGTAGAGATGAAGACAAGGGTTAAAACCTATCTGCTGCGTCCCTACAAAAGATAACTTCGACGTTCGATTAGTCTCCTCACGTCTGTTAGCAACTCGGTTGCCGTGCTGGCAAATTTTTTACTGACTTTCTGTTTTGTAGGAGTCCAAATCGTCTGTTTTGTGATAAAGTTAAGGAAGTTTTTCTTCCACTCCCCCATAATGTTCGTATTGGCGAGGTTGTCGTTCCAAGAAAATTATTAAAAGAAGATCATAGGTGTAAGCTAAGTAATTTTCAAAGTAATTTCTATACCTGCCAAGGTCTTTCCACGAAGATGATTTCTACATTGAAACTCAGTTTCCTGCATTTTGCTGATTGAAGGATTTTTGACTGCTTGCGTATATACTAAAAGCTTCATATGTTTTTTCTGGCGATGTCTAAGACTTGTTAGAAGCCATCAACCCAAATATCAAGTTGATTTTCTTTGCAAGAAAACATGATCACTATGTAACCATCTCGTGCAATCATGTATCGTCACGCGTATTTGCCGATAATCATCAGACGCGGTCCTTATAGTACACCGTATAATGATATCTTAATATGGTTGCCGGATTTGATGTTGCTATATACCTTCTATGAGTGGTATTAAAATACATGGTAAAATTTGCGTGAATGTTTTTCTGTTTTATCACTGAGCTACTTGGAGCTTAAACTTTTCGACAAATTCTGCACATAAACTTCCTTGGAGCATTTTTCTGATTGGAGAAAAGTCGGTTTTCAGTTTCTACTATAGACTACCATATGTTGTCAAAAGGAATCCCTTTAACTGGCCAGTTGACGCTGTACGATGGCCAATGAGAAGGCCTTAAGGGATGCGGTCTTATCAGGAGAAAAGAAAGTAAAGGAAACGGGGCATTGCTGAAAGAACACCCTCAGTCTTTCTTTCGGTCGGTGTCCTCCCCCTTATCTTCTAGTGGTCCCATGACATAACTCCGGTTTTGGCATATTCTGAGTGTCTATAGCACGGATGCCACGAAATGACCTCCATAGCAGTTGGAAGTTCCGAACTTGTGAAGCTGAGGTGCTTTGTGGCTTCAGCGTGAAAATTGGGTTGCATGTATTTGGTGAAGAAAATAAAATGGAGTAACCGAAGAATACCCTGCCACTTATTTTACATGTCATTGAATAAGACTAACATTTATTGTGTTGTTATGAAATGGATTGTTGTTCATCGTGGTAAGCTTGTTCTTTTTGCCTCACGACAAGTCACTTAGATGTTAATCGCGACGTTTCGACTGCTTACTGCCAGTCTTCTTCGGGCGATGAGGTCGACTGGGTCCGGTACAGCATTATGTATGGCGATGGTCTGCTGTGATTGGCGGGTTTCGATCCGGTTATTGTTTCCCTGTACGGTGTTTTCCTCAGGCATCCGCTGAATTGCCGCGCACCGCTGGCTTTGATGTTTTTTAATTGTCGGCATCCACGCTTTATTGTGTTCTGACTAGTTCTTCAAAGAACGCCGCTAAGTGCTAACAATAGTGGTCAGAAGTGGCAGGTTAAGATGATTAACAAAGCCAGCCGAGCGTGGACTGAGAGAGCGCTGGATTCAGTGTGCTTTAATTTTCCTAATTGAGAAGCTATAGTACCTTTATGAATAGGAGTGGATTAAACTTGTCTCGTCTATTGTGTATCTGGCCTGTTATTTGCATATTGTCTGGTCTTCAGTTGTTATTTGCATAACAGTCAGATACCGCATTGCAATTAATATAAAAGGAAAGATTTTAAGTTAATTCCGTCCTTTGTTACTACAGTTTACATTTACTGTGCACGCCGCCGATGTCGTCATTTAGTTGGAGGTCTGTGGTTATTACTAATGAAAAACGTAATTCATAATTTTGGTGTGCCTGTTTGGCTAAGTGAACTAATTCGAACTTAACACTTGAGCCGTGTATGCTTGCTTGGTGCCGGAAGGAAATCTACAGAGTTCAGCTATTGATCGAGAACTTTGCCTCAGAGAAGGGTTTTGATTGCTCTCTGCTGAACAGGTTTGTCCGGTGTAAACTTTGTCTGTGATCATTTTTTCTAATTTTCAGTTGGCATGTTTGGAGTGATACAGTAAATTGACTTTAAGTGAGAGTTTACGGGCTTAGAAGTCTGAAGTTAATGCAGATGTCCCAAAGTCATGTTTCAGTTGTTGTCGGCTCCGCCGACGGAGAACAGCAAAGAAACCTTTCTTGTATAGTCAGTCACCCATTAGTTCTGTCATCCATATACGGTGTTAAATTTAGAGGTTTTGATTGATAAACTCAGCATTATTTACCTAAGGCCGAACAAAGAAACTTTGCGTTCTGTTTATAGTAATGTAGTCCGGCTACCAAGAAAGCTGTACAAGGAGGACGGTTGACAGTAATTTTCAATAGCCTGTGACGCGCCGAAAACACCTTTCTATAACTGAGTCAAAAGCGATGTAACTGGCGAGGGATAATAGTCACAATTGGTCTCGTTGTGTTATATTCTTCTCTAGCAGGGTCTGGACTTGCGAGTGATTTTGAAAATCGGCATGTAGTGACTTGAAAAACAATTAAAGAATCACCGGTGTGATATCTCAGAAAAGTGCCTTATCTTCTCAAGCAAGATGGACAAGGAGAAGAGAAATACGAGCAAACAAGTGGGTATATTAATTAATGTGCAATGTAATAAACACGTGGTTATTAACTCACAATTGCAAACGACGAAACATAACGCCCACTTTATCATAAAACTGATGCTGTGGGCTCCACACAAAGTGAATGGTCAGTAAATATTTTTGCAAACAGACAGAAATTGAAAGAAATGACTTCACGAAGGACATCTATCCGCTTGAGTATGATACCACTAAGACAAAACGCTTTGTCACCTACGGGATTATTTATTGTTCTTTTATTTTATTTTTTACAGAGCCTTGAAGATGTCAGTCCAGCTAATTTAGAGGGAAAGGAGGAAGTTCCTTCTGAAGGGTTTAAAGCGGAAGTGAGATGGGTGGAAGACCCTGAACAGTTCAAACGAGAGAAGAGAACATGCAATGAGGTGCATGATGGAGTGTTTGCAAAACAGAATTCTGGGAGCTATCACACACCACAAGAAGCGTCTCCAAAGAAGTATCAGTTCGAGAAAGATGAAATTGAAAAACTGGAGGACAAGAAAGTTATTGGCGGTTTTGTCAACAAAGACCAGGCAACGTCTTTAAAAGAGAGAACGGATTTGCAAGCTAATGCAACAAGGCCAAAGGAAGGTGTCAGAAGACGCCAAGAAGAAATTGATATTTTGCCCCAAAATGAGAGCGAGGAAGTCGGAAATTTGAGGCACCAGCTCAAGAGCGCTTTGAATGAGATTGAAGAACTCCGACTGGAGAACAGACAGATGAAAAAGAAGATGAAGAAATTGCCAACCGCTGCAGAAGAAAATGCATTCCTATTGAAGACAGTGCAATTTACTAATTGGCTTTTGAGAGAGATGAGAGAAAGAGAGGCAAAAGTACATGCAGCACTAAAGTGTGCCAGTTTGAAAAATTATGGACCGGATAGTTATTTAAGGCATTTAGAAAACGCGAAATCGGGTCAGAGGGTGTCAACGGGAAGCATGCATGGAAAGGAGAATCCTCAGAGTCGATCCGAGGGAAGTAAATGGTCCTTACCACTTGAAGAAATTGCAAGATCGGTTGACAACATCGCCATGGACCCTGATTTAGGCGGAGAAACCTTATCGGAGACTTCGTCTTGGGATTTATTAGATCATGAACAGGCCCGTTCAGGTCCTGAGAATTTCGTTGAGAAGGAGGAGAAGGAGCAGCTGTTGATTCCACCCCAATCTTCTCAAACGGTAACTGATCAGAGCACACCTTTCCCAGTTCGTGAAGCGTCGAAAGAGATGCCACGAGCTGGTCATCAGCTCCAATCAAATGAGAGACATTGCTCGGGGAAAGATAGGACATTCCATGCTGACAGTATTGCGCAGGAGCTGTCCGCCCCAGAGAATCAATGGATCAGTGATCCTCGAGATAATGTCCAGCGGCATGTCGTCCGTTCATCTGATTACATTGCAGGGTTGCGAGACCTGAATCCCGAAGAACTTGCGTTCCATTCGAGATTCTGTTGAATTTGTTGTCTGCAGCAGAAACAAATGGAGGATCTTTCGAACAGCAGGCGTAAGCTTTAACATGTTCACCTAGTCCTTTTAAGTGAAGAATATATACACTGCTGATGAAGTGATAACCTACGTTCTGCTAAGGAAGAACGATGAAAAAAGAGAGATAGAGAGAACAATTTTTATTGTACAATTGAACGTATGCGACCCTTAGTCATAGAAAGTGGGTCGCTTGTGCGTTACAATGTTCTCAATTAAACACAAAATAATCAATTGCGTCATGATACAATATGAAGTATGTTTTTAATTGAATGACTGTTTAAGTTTCTCAGTGCTAAGCCGAAATTGTTGCAAAACTCTAATCCAAAATCCAGACACAGTCTTCGGAGTATCTCGAGACTCCTGTAAGGTTGCCATTCCTAATTGCAAGGTACTTCTTTCCGAAGTTTGCAAACAGCACTACGGCACGGCGACCATCATTGGACTGGTCATCAGCTTTTAGGATCCATTCCTCCGCACCACAATGCTGAGCCTTGGTATAGATATAATCACCATTGGGGTCATAGCCTATGAATGCAACATGGCAAGCATTTAGTGATATTCTTGGAAGGTAAGGTTACTTTACCATCAGAGGTACATTCCTTGCTACTGAGTGCCCAGATCTACCGCTAAGGAATTGGCAAATTTGCGTCAACATAATCTGCCTGTCAACTGAATGTTGGAACCACCTGACATTGGCGAAGAGATATTTACGAAAAATGAGTGGTGAGTCTTGATTAGCAGCAGCTTAAATCTTTGCCAATCGTTGACATGCCCTTCCTACCTAAGTATCCGTTGGTTGCGTAGTTCTTGAAGAAATGGATCTCGCTCTTAGGTTCTTTCTCTTCAACCCAGTAACTCGTGTCTTCAGCCACGTCTCTCAAAACCAAAGTACTGCGGCTGCCACTCGCGGGGTGAAACTTCACTTGGCCTGGAAATTAGATAATGGAGGCAAAGAGTTACAGAAACAAAACACGGAGGAGGCTTGGGATGTTACGAATGTCCCGAATGGTTTGGTTTCTTCAGGCGGTACACTGCCAAAAGTATTAAATTATGCACGAAATTCTTTTAGGGAAAAGTTGATTAGAAATTAGCTGTGCTAAAAAGGTTCTCGGCTTTCACTCTAGTGGTGTGTGCTCTCAGGACTCGTGTTAGATTGCGCAAGCGGTCATCAATCCCAGTGATATGGGTTACTAGTAGGACTAAAGATACCTCAGTATCTGGCCAATGACTGCAAATGGTGCTAACAAAACGTTATGCACAGTCGTGGAGGGAGACCGGCGTTAGACATGGACCTCGTTCGCACTTTTGTATGTGGTAAGAGTAAATTGTTCGGTCTAGAGAGCTCGTTGCACTTTAGGACTTTAAGTTTTTTTACCTGATTCAGCTAAAAATTTTCCAGTGATTTTGTGTAAGAAAGCCCTTCCAGGTTTCTTTTGAATGTCCACCTTCGGAACTGGTGCGGTAGCATCTTCTTCCAACATCTCAGAATCACTCAGTTTTATTGCACTCTCCGGCACATCAGAATCCAGCGCGTTGACTATCTCCTTCGCAAGGGATGCTAGAGAATTTTCGAACACAGTCCCGTCTCTGATTGAAAAAATGTAATAAAAGGTTAGCAGAATAATTGGGCCATGAAGTGTTCAGGGGTAACGGAACTGAACTGAGTTAAAGGTCTACAAGGTTAAGTGGCTCTGGTGGCCGAAGCTTACATTCGCGTTTAGTAGAGCCCAAAGCGCGGGGAAACGCGTGCGAACAAGCCACGATTGGCTTTGATTTCGCCTCTGATTGGCTGAGATTTTTCAGCCAATCAGGAAGCGTAGTAATGCAAAACCAAAGCAATGAGGTAATCATTCGATTGAAATCGCTCCCAGGTTTCTGAGCCCGCGCGAGTGAAAACCCCAACAAAGCCAACATTTTCACTGAATCCTCTGGACACGAATCTGTCGTCAATCGATGTGATCTAGTGCTTTCCCCACAGTATGTTCCTGCTACCCATTAATACACCTCAGTGGACAGAGAGATCGTCGAGCAAAGTTTCTTGTCTAAAGAAACAACACGCGAGGACAACAGAGCTAGGCCTCAATGATTGAACGTCTGAGGCTATGCGTTAATCACTATAACACCGGCCTTCATTTGAGCTCCTTATCTGGAGTACGTACGACTGTGACTTAGAAATTTCGGTACTGAGTACGTGCAATTGATCCGTGGCTGGCAATTTTTCCTAGTGCGTGAACCTCGTAGTCATAGTCTAGCCTCTTTGCGGCCGTATTTTTTTGGTTTGTGTGTGTGTCAGTCCCATTCTCCCTCCCTACAATGGGTTGTAGTCATACTCTTACTCGTACTGCTATTATACCTGAATTATGGAAGGCCGGGCCAGTCAATGCAGTTCAGTTTTGCATTAGGTGCCCGCGATAAAGATGACCAGATATCATGAAAGGTGTTTCTCAAGACAAGGTACTAAAAAGATGAAAATTTTTAGCAGATAACGGTGTTGATAATCCTGCTGTTACGGATCGTTGGGGTGTCAACTGATTGTCGTGGATTGATCATACAAATCGTAAAATCTTGGCTTAGCACTAACAAAACACGACCAACTGCGTCTTAGATCTGGCTCTCGTCAGCACTGAAAATTTCTATGCTGGGGGAACAACTTTCGGAATCGCTGAACACTCGTTACTATGACTACCGCTCAGAGAGCTTCAAATGAAAGACGATCGATTCCAAAATTTTCCTCCGAGTTTGACTAACTGAAGTAACCTTACATCACATTAAAGTATTTATCGAGAAGGTATATACGAGCTTGTCCCTTCAACCAGAGCAAGGAGTTGCTTTCAATTTCTACCTAAAGTCGATCCATAACAGTCCAGCAGTTATGATACCGAGCCATCCTTGCGCCTTAAACCCCTTCTCACACATGACGGGCACAATGGATTTGGACTGGGCGTCTGCGTAATTGAGTTCCTTTTTGCAATTCTTTGAGGCCTGAAAACAAACGGAACGAACCACTAAACGTAGGGTTACGTACATATAATCTTATTTGCAATGCGCAGAATATCCCCTTTCGCTTTTGTTAATACCACACTTTTTGCAGGAGGAGTGTTTACAAGGGACGAAAATAGAGACTGGTTTTTGTCCTCTGAGCCGCAGCAGTTTCAGACTGAATCGCATTTGTCGAAGTTGTCTCTTCTTCTTTCGCTCCCAAATGTTCATTTGACATAAAGTCATTAGCCCCTCTCGGCGATACGGTTAGGATTTCATTGGAATATCTCTAAGAACTAAGTGATCTTGAGGTGTTAGAAAGGTTACTTGTCCGGAGAACGGCCAAACGCAAATACTAAAACAGAATGACTTACGTAATAATCGCTGGTCATAAAGCAGCAAATGACTGCGGCATTTTCCACTCCACGAGCCATACTAAAGACGATCAAAACAAGTATCAGACATAACAGTACGTAAGAAACTATGACTATGTAATGAACGAGGCCAGTAGCAAAAAGGTTTGCCCTGAGGCAACTTGGAAAAAGCGAATTTATAGCGTTAGATATCGTAACAGTTTACTGCCCTTTGAATTCGCTTCGTCATTGAGTGCGCGTCCGAGTTTATGCCAACCTTCCCGGGTATCTCTCTAATGCCCTGGGGCCCGTTTCTCGAAAGCCCCGAAACTTTTCGGGCGTATTTCGGGTGCTATAATTCCCTCCGTATCTTGAGACGTAAGACGTTTTAAGCCACGAAAATTTGGAATTAGTTTGCTCTTTCTTATCTTGAAAGCTTGTTAAAAGACCAGATTTTCAGAATAAGCGAATGGCAGTTTTACAAGTTGCTTTTCGGGCCCGTGAACTTTTCGGGACTTTCGAGAAACGGGCCCCTGGGCCGGGTCAAGTCCGATTAAAACCTCAGTACAGGTTGTCATGGTATTTAATACAGATTAGCGCTAACCCTGCTTCGAACAACTCAGCCCTGGAGTCTATTCCGAAGCGGACTATGGCTATTATTTGGCCCGGTGATTCTTATTCAAATGCTTCGGTGAAGGCCGGCTTAAGGACGCACTGTATGATCGCCGCGTAGAGGAATGCAGTGTCTTTATTAAAATGAACCCTGAAGGAAATCCATTGTATCCTCTAATCTGATTTCAAAAGAGTAGTGCATTCTTCTGTCAGAGCACAGCGCCTCTGCACAGACAGAGGCACAGCACCTCTTTCTGTGGAGCAGTGCATGGGAAACATTCTCATTTGATAAATGACCAACCTCCAATAGACCTTGGCCGAGTTGTTCAAAGCATGGTTAGTGCCAAACCAGCATTAAATACCAACCAATAGGTTTTAATTGGACTTAGCCCAGGGTTAGCGCTAACCCTGTTTCGAACACCTGGGCCCTTATTCGTATTCTCGGTATTGGACTGGAACGAGCATACAATGGAGGCTTATGCGGGAGGAATAATTTGCATCTGAAAAGATTTCCCCGCATCAGCCTCTATTCCATGCTCGTTTCAGCGCAACCGTGAGAATACGAATATTGTCTATTAAGCATCCAAATAAGTAAATGGTTTTCATATGTAATAGACTGGTAGATGTTATAACGTAAGGTGAATGTCAAATACTGAGACGATAATGTTGATGGTGATAATTAAACCGTCGTAGCACTGATGATGATGAAGGAGATCTTGATAAAGTTCAGTGATAAAAATTGCGCCTTCACTGTTTATTGACATAGGTTTAATTGAACGACAGCTGTATGCAACTGTCTCAAACCTCGACCCACCTGTCATTTATGTTTCCTGAAATGCCGTCGTGTATATCCATCCATGCGTTGATGCCGAGATGACGCAATGCTCCGTAAACTTCTTCCACCAAGTTTTGAGTGTTCCATTGGTAAGACAACATCACGTGATGTGTCGCCATGACCACGCTCTGGGACGCTGGTGAAAGGGACAAGCTCCGATCAAGCTGCTGGTTTTCAGCAGTATTATTGAGTCAATGTGGTCTTAACCACTATCGTTCCCTGTTCGTAACAATCAATAAACTAGTTTCAATGTGTTAGGTGCGATGAAGTCAAAACGTTTGTTATGCCAAGTATTCTTGATTCAATATTGTTAACTTTGACTTTGAAAACAAGGACGCTGCAACCGTATTTGGCTTTGTTACACCTGGTAATTATATCCATTGTGACTTAGATTTGCATACACCAAAAAAAAACTTACATGTTTAACCACAAATCCATGAACTTTGAGCGTTTGAATTGTCTTCTTTTCTGAGGTCCTTCTTAGTCAACTTTATTAAGGGTCACTGCTTTACGTTGAAGAGTTTGATAGAAAATTGCTGTTGGAATTGAGCGTATTCCTATGCATTTTCAACATTTTCGAACATTTTCCTCTTCAGTTAATTTAAGTAAGTTTTATAGAGTTTCAAAGAGTCATTTGAATTTAGTTGATCCAACTGTTTTATGTGCTTCTGGCACTTTTTCGGTACGAGTTATAATGAATGTATCCGTACTTGCTGTAGTGCGAGTATGTGCAACCCTCAAATAGACAACGTTTAGTACCACTCAGGCAAATAAGAAATGCAGTCATGGTTAATGAACAAAATACGTGCCGATGATCACATTTCTCTGTCAATAGTGTTGATGTGAATCATTCATGAAGTCGAGATACTTCGAACTCTGTTGTCTGATGGATGTTTATATCAAAACTCTTTTAGACGGTTTGTTGCACGTTCATTTTGAACTCGATAGCTATAGCCCGATAGATCTAATGATAGATATAACATAGTGCCGTTAGAGCTAACAATTTCTCACATAAGAAGAAGTATATATTATCTACTTCAAGAAGAACTATATATTATCTACTTCACTCCAAAAGTCTTGGTTCAACATCGGCTCGTGGACAGAAGACATTAAATTGCAAATGTAATCAGCGTCCCTTGCTGTAGCAACAAGCATGACACGCAAGATATACTGCGTACAGCGGAAATATTCTAACCTTTTTAATATTAGTAGGAGCAAGGCTTACCTTCGTTTTTGCCCGCTCAGAAGTCTTGAGGCTGATATCAAGGTGTCTTTTAGTGTAAACTCTTGAGACTTCCCTGCAACGTAACAAATTATTTTATGGCAACCACAAACGTGATTGGTTTAGAACTTTTTAAACTGTTTTGTTTTTTAGTCCAAACAATGCAAAACATGTTCAACCAATGAAGTGAGAGATTTACGCGTCACGCTTAGTGGCATAAGCGCAGTCAGTACAAATGGTCCATTTAATTATGTGTGCAACACGACCGCGTTGCCTAAAAATGATTTGTCTCCCTCACTGCCTATCGGAGATGGGTATGAGGTTCTCCCAGGGGTTTGGGGGAACAAGGGAACATGGCCAATTTGAACTGGAGAACAGGGGAACAAAGACAAAATATCTCGGGGTTATCGTCATGGTATAACGCTCAAGCTTAGATTTCCAGAGGTGCCGTACTGGTTTTATCTCTAATTTATTAATTGATTTCTGTTTGTTTGTTTTCCTCCTTTTTAACTATTTACCCTGCGTATGCGTAAATGCCCTAGTACTCCAATACGTACAGCTTGTGAGACACATTGGCTACATTTTTGTAACAGAATACCTTTCCTCTGTCGCCTACATTATACGGGTTAGCACTCGTTCACAGAGCTCAAAAGGACCTTGGACACCTCCTGAAAACCACACCCCGTAATATGTTCAATCGTCACGAGACAAGCGCACCGTTATATCAAGAGCCTCATAAATTAGACAGAAAACTGACTGAAAAGAGCTTCTCTTCAGCAAGAAACAGTGTTAGGTCCCAGCACCGATTTGAAACGGTTAGCTTTCAGTTATCAGTTATGGGTAACTCTATTTAAATACTTTTCAGTAGCTTGCCTCGCTAGTCTAGTGGTAATTGATAAGAATACGAAAACGAAGAGAATGACACGGGTTCGACACGCTTATTCTTCTGAACGTTTTCTTCTTTAATTTTCATCTTAAGTGAAAAGTTCATTTTTTGCCATGTAAATTGAAGTTAGATGTTTAGGGTCCTCTTCAGCTCTGTGAACGAGTGCTAACCCATTAGGTATACGCAGGTAACGCACGTGAATTTGAGGATGTATATATTTCTAACTCTCACTCTGTCACCGGACCGTAGAGATGTAAAAAATGTCAAGAACCAACACTTATTCTCATTCTCTAGGATTGGTACAAGAATATGGAATGGTATTCCCTCTGAACTTCGCCCGCTTTGTGAACGAGTGCTCTTTACGTGCGTTCCCTAGATGAGCCATTGGAAGCTCTTGGGATAAATGTATTTAAATATTGTTTAAATTAAAAAATAAATAAATAAAGTACTCTTTAAACGTAAATTGAATGGCTTGCTTCTACAGATTGTTGGAAATGAGGAGACAGATATACTGATCTTTCTAAGCATATGGCTTCTCGTTACTGATAAGCATTCTCTAATATCTTTAATTTTCTTTCCTTCCGTCTACCAAGTATTTGTCTTTTGTAAGTGCCTCGGTATTAATCAGGGCCATGTTAAAGGAACAATTTGAACAAACAGACCAGTTGGCTATTTACAAAGCGTGGTGGAGTTGAATTCGGGACTACCCGGTGAAGATAAATCCGTTTGATGGTCAGAGCGAGACTTGAACCCCGGAACATCCCCACCCACGTAAATCCCACGCCCTGGCCAGATCTAACCACGGGGCCACGCCGCCCACACGTCGATCTCGTTCGCCCATGAAAAAATTTTAAAATGATTTTAAAATGCGCAGAACTCGCCCCCTCCCCACTCCTCCCCCCTCCCCACCCCCACCCCACTCCTCCCCCTGTTAGGCCTTGCTCGTCCCTTCTCCTCCCCAGTTTTCGCGCTTGGATCGTTTCAAAATGGCGGACAGAGGGAAACCAACAGTAAACTTTGGATCCAGATTTGAAAGGGAATGGATTATGCAGTTTTGGTGATGTTGCAATAAATTAGATCCATTGTGGGGTTCGTAAATACACAGAATGAGCTGGAAGCATGAAAGAAGTCCCTAAACGTCCAAGGTTGAAAGTCATAGGCAGTGGAAATGCTGGTAACTGGAAAACAAACATCATGGTAACGCCCGGGGTCGAGAAAACTGGAGAATGAAATTATCAGGTAACATATTCGTTAATCTAAGTCCTCTTCTTCTGAAGCAGTGATTTATCTAGTTGCAAAGATACCAACTCTGAGAAGTCTGGGACGAGCTGTTCAAAACATAAAAACCAAAAACACATACACGTTATTACAAAATAGTCACCATTTTAATATATTTTTTTTTTTTATGAGAATTACCCCTTGTTCCCTACTTCAAGATAAAATATTATTTTGAATTTTTTAGCTTAATTTGAATAAAAACAAAAGAATATTAAAACTGTGGCCATTTTGGAATAATACTGTGTGTAGGTTGTCATGTTATTTATTCTGGATTAACACTAACCTTCCTTTGAACATCTCAGCCTGGACTTCATTTTTGTGCACAACCCTCTCATCTTCATCTCCCTACTTCTCTGGAAAATCTCCAGCGGAGCTTGGGTTAACAAATTTTGTAATACATATATCATATTAAATTATTGTTCCACAGACGTAAAACTGTTCATGATCTGACAAATCGTAAAATCAACAAGAAATCAGTGGCAAATTGACGAGAAATCAAGAAATTCTAGACCCCAGAGTCCTTTTCTTCTCACTGCTCATGTTTGTTTACCTGAAGTGACCTGGGTTCGACTTGTTTTTATGCATGTCTAGCGTGGCCCTTGGCACTCACTCAAATCCTCGCACCTTCGGTGCTCGCTTTGATTAGGCGCTCCATTAAATCTCCAGCGAGCCTCTCCCTACAACTTGGCATCTATGCTGACCTCATTAATAATTCATGAGCATAATAGCCTATCGAGTCACCGATAAAACGCCACATGCACGAGCTTTAAAACCTGATAGAACACTCCTGAGTATTCTTTATATAAAGAGTACTAGAAGGCATAGCTTGTTTTTCTTGTATGCTAATATTTTCCTCTTACAATTTGAATCATTTATGAAACCATTTATTAAACAGTACATAAGAATTTTTCTTAGTTTGACCAACCTGTTTTCCAGGCATTCCACCTTAAGAGAGGATTCAACAGAGCTCTGAAGGTATTTCTGCTTTCCTGGAACCACCACTTGGCAATAACTTATGAGAAGGAAAAGTTGCTTCCTTTGCTTTGATGATTAGACTTTCTAGTCTTCTGGGATAATGGCGCCACTAGGTTGCTCTGTTTAGCTATTAACCCCTTCAGCGCCAAGGGCTACGCCAGTGACGAGTAAAATTGTCTGGCGTTAGACAGAGTAAAATCCCTAAAGTGGGTCTCGGCGGTGAAAGGGTTAAGCTGAAATGTAGCTGCAATCTCATAATATATATGTACACATATATGTAAAATGTAGCTTGTGGTCCTACCACCCTTTCAACCCACCCAGAATGCATCAATTTGCATGTCTGAGCATGTAAATTGTCAAAATTTCCCAGGAGAGTATACCTTGGACCATAGTAGCTTGTGCTGGGGTGCTGCCTACTTCTTCCCTCTCTTAGCCTTCTCCTACTCAATAATGCATATTTATCATATGATTATTATGGCCCCGTGTACGCTTTTATTGAAGAACTATGAAGAGGAACACGTGAGCCAAATTGGGGGGGGGGGGGGGGGGG
>BLFK01000490.1:2670752-2688144 GCA_014634185.1 Astreopora myriophthalma
ATAAAATCAGCGGGAGCTGTTCGCACGTCTACGCAGCTATTTTCGGGCTTTTTTCAAAGAAGAGAGCATAAAAGGTTACTTAGGTAATTTGTAAAATAAATTTTCCCAACATCATCACCGCAGTCTGGGTGGCACAGTCGGTAGGGCGCTGGACTTCAGTGCAGGAGGCGGAGAGTTCGAGTCACGGCCGGAGCACATCAGAGCCTACAAGAGAAGGGAAGTGGTAGTTGGCAAACAGGTAAAACACATAAATAGGTATATAAACATGGACAAAAATGGTAAGTGATGATGTGGAGAGTGGTAAAAAGAGGTCTCAATGAAACGGAGGACAATGTGAAGAAGACGAACATCACGGAGAGGAGGATAAGAGAGAAGGACATTGCGATCAGCAGAACATGATGGAGGACAATACAGGGAGCACAACATGAAGGAGAGGACATTACGGGGAGCACAACATGAAGGAGAGGACATTACGGGGAACACAACATGAAGGAGAGGACATTACAGGGAACACAACATGAAAGAGGACATCACGGGGAACACAACATGAAAGAGGACATAACATGAAAGAGGACATGAAGACGAGCACAACATGAAAGAGGACATGACATCACGGGGAACACAACATGAAAGAGGACATAACATGAAAGAGGACATGAAGACGAGCACAACATGAAAGAGGACATGACGAGAAGAAGAACACCAAGGGTGGTCACCACAGGAAGAAGAACAAGAGGGGGAGTACACAGGAGAGGAGAAGAGGGGAAGGGAGGAATAAGAAAAATATTTTTTATTTATTTATTTATTTTTTTTGAAAAAATTTTAAAAATGCGGCAGGCAGCAACTTCAACCAATCAGATTGCAGGATTTAGGTCACATGACCAAAATTGACCAATCACAAAGCTGAAATTTTGCATTCCGACATGGTGCTCGAAATGCAAATTTGCAGCTCTCTGATTGGTTAATTTTAGTCACGTGATGTAAATCCTGCAATCTGATTGGCTGAAGTTGCTGCCTGCCATATTTTGCTTTGCAGAGAACTGCGCCATAACGAAATGTAAACAAACATTCTCGCTTCCTGATTGGTTAATTTTAGTCACGTGATGTAAATCCTGCAATCTGATTGGCTGAAGTTGCTGCCTGCCATATTTTGCTTTGCGGAGAACTGCGCCATAACGAAATGTAAACAAACATCCTCGCTTCCTGATTGGTTAACTTTAGTCACATGATGTAAATCCTGCAATCTGATTGGCTGAAGTTTTGCTTTGCAGAGAACTGCGCCATAACGAAATGTAAACAAACATTCTCGCTTCCTGATTGGCTAATTTTAGTCACGTGATGTAAATCCTGCAATCTGATAGGCTGAACTTGCTACCGGCCGAATTTTTGTATCGCGATGTCGTTGCGTCATATCGAATTTACGAAATTCTCGCTTTCTGATTTTAGTCACATGATTTAAATCCTGCAATTTGATTGGCTAAATTTGCTGCCCGCCATATTTATTTTTGAATTTTTGAAAATCGAAAACATGCAAAACAATGAAGAATACAGCCAAACGCCAAGTTGTTCAGCCAATTTTTACACAACTCAGCCCACTTGAGGGTTAGCCAGCCCCCTGCAAATAAAGTTTGATACCTCAACTACTATTATGCGCTTGTTCAGGTGCACAAAGTTAACATCAGACTCCGGAATTCTACGAAATATTTTAGTAAATCACTGAGCTTGGCTTACTTTGTGTACAGGACATAATAGAGTATCTATTGTTTGCGAGACATTGAATTTTGGCTAGGCATTGTTTCTCTTTTTTTCCCTTTTGTCTTAGGTCATCTGTGTCCGCTGCACCAAAGCCCGCCGGAGTTTAATTGCTTTGTTTTGAACTTCATCTTTGCATTCTAATGGTTGTAACTAATCGAAATTTGAATAAATGTTTTCGTTTAACAAAAGATGTTCCCACTGGGAACTGATCGACGTGATTGTTTTGCTCACTTGGACTGAAAGTATAATAATAGACTTCTGCAAAACGAAAAACGACTTTTCCTTCTTGTCTGAAGGTAGATTATGCGTGATGGCAAACGTAAAACAATACCGAGACCAAATTCAATGACTCGCAAACAATGGTTACTCTATTGTTTCCGGTACCAGATAAAGGGGCCAACTGATCCAAAATGTGAATAAATGTTTCGTTAAACAAAAGATGTCCCCACTGGAAACTGGTCCACGTTATTGTATTGCTTACTTGGACTGAAAGTATAATAATAGACTTATGCAAAACGAAAAACGACTTTTCCTTCTTGTCGTAGACACAGGTGATTGAAAACAAAAGAACCAAAAAGCAACAAACAATACCAATCCAAAATTGAATGACTCGTAAACAATAGTTATCCTACTGTGTCCGGTATACGATACAAAGCCAAATAATCCAAATGTGAAAAACGTTTTCGATAAAAAAAATGATGCTCATACTAGAAACTGGTTGAAACTGGTTCACGGGGTATTGCTCATTCCCCCTGAAAGCAAATCTTGCGCAAAATAATTCCCTTTTCCCAGCAGACATAGATGACTTAATACAAAAGGCAGACAAAACAACAACAAACAATACCAAGCCAAATTTCAATGACTCGCAAACAATAGTTACTGTATTGTGTACAGTACCCAAAGCAAAGCAAATCAAGCTCAGAGATCGAATGTAATTCCTGATACGTATACGTGGTTTATGAATACGAAGCACCGCATAATAGTAGTTGACCTATCAAACTTCATTTACCAGAGGATAGCTAACCTTCAAGAGGTCTGAGTTGTGTAAACATCGACGAAACACAGTCGGTGTTTGGCCATCTTCGGTATTGTTTTGTATGTTTTGAATTTCCAGGATTCAAAAACAAATGCACGTACGGTAAAATCGCAGAAGGAGTAGGGAAAAACTTACTAAAACCCCAAATTATAATCCCCAAGAAGGCTCTAAAAGTAGCGTTCGCTCTTACCTGTTAACTGGCATGATCAGATCCGACAAGTTTGCATAATGTCCGTCCATCCACATCAGTCCATAATATCCTGTGTCCTTCTGCGTTTCCTGAACTGTCAGCTATTCTGCATTTCCTGAATTGTCCGGTGCATGTTTGCCAGCAGAGTCGGCTCCGGGAGCTACAGTACCACACCGTCAGAACGTCAGGAAGAACCGTCAGAATCGTCAGGAAGTGTGACACACAGATCGATAAACTGATCTTCCACGCAGACGTTCTTTGGGCTCCGTCACGCGTTCCTTGTAGGAACGCGTGACGCGTGACGAAGCATGTTACTGAAATTGACATGCTCACCTTAGAAATGTTGGATGCCCTTCGTAGCTATGCTGTTAGATGTTTGAAAAAGTCCAATGAAAGCCGTATCATTGTTTGCAAATGTACTCAGTGTCACTATAGCTAACTGGTCAATGTTCCCAAAAAAAAAAATGAGAAAAAACAAAGTCAGCAAACCGACATCCCAAAAGGGCACAAGGCTACAGGCATTACCGCCCTACCGCCTTACAACCCTACCCAACAGGCTACAGGTATTACCACCTTGCAACCTTACCCCACACCACCAAGGCTACAGGTATTACCACCTTGCAACCTTCCCCCACACCACCAAGGCTACAGGTATTACCACCTAGCAACCTTCCCCCACACCACCAAGGCTACAGGTATTACCACCTAGCAACCTTCCCCCACACCCCCAAGGCTACAGGTATTACCACCTAGCAACCTTCCCCCGCACCCCCAAGGCTACAGGTATTACCACCTTGCAACCCGATACAACTACTGTTTCATACAGCCTTTTATAAGAAACGAGCTTGATTGTAGCTCAATTGTGGGATGATTTGTTCTATTCAATCATTTTTATTTGAGGTGGAGCGCTTTCATTTGGGGTAGGATTTTCTCTATATTTCACACAAACACACACACACACACGTACACACCGTGTTTCGTTGGTGTGGGGATTAAAATCAACTTACTAACTGCCATTGTACGCATGCGCACTAGCTATTACGACAGTAAGAGCTAGTCTTCCATACTGATTTTCCCTTCAATCAACTGAGCAAATTTCAAAGACTACGATCGATAAACTTTGAATTTAAAAAGGCTTCTAAAGACTATTATAAGTATTTATTTCATGACGCTTCGGCAGGGAGTTGACTTCTTTCTTCATTAACAATTCGCCCTTGAGGTTTCGTTCAGAAAGATGTAAGAGAAGTCCACACCAATTCCTATTCCGGTTTAGGATTAACGGAATAACAGAAATAAGGTTTTCCAAAAAGAACGGGCATTCCGAAAACGGAATGGTTGTTGCAGAGGTGACCTGAGAACTAACGCTCGGAATAGTCTGGACACGACTGAGACTGACGTTCAGCGGCTGCACACGACAATCCCAAAAGAACATGTATTCTGTGTATTCGGAGTAAACTGTATTTTGTTTATTCCGTTCATTCTGCTATCGATAGCAGAATCAACGAAAAGGGAATGAGTTCTATAAAACGCGTAAACCGACCATTTCGTCTATTCTTATTCCGGAATATACAATAGTCCCGAAAAAATGCATCCCCAGGCAAAATTTTATGCAAGTGCAAAACACTATTTGCGATTCACAACAGTTGCGGTTATTCCAGGGTGGCGCTGTTAAGTGTGGTGCTTACTCGAAGGCGGTAGTTACTCAGGGGAAGCGTTCTGTCGCGATTGTTTACGTTCACCGCTGTGGTGGTCCCTCACTCTTTCTGTTCTGAGGGCACCTGTGAATTCCATCTAGTCCGAATAAAAATTGTGAACTGTATGGCTGCCATTTGCACCGTAGGCGCAGTCTGGCAAAGTCCTTCACAAAGTGTTCTAAAGCGCTTTGAGCCTGTGTAAAAGCGCTGTATAAATGCCTCGTTCATTCATTTATCGCATTAGCTGTGTACACTGGGAAATAATATGCTTACCTTGAAAATGCTGAATACAGTTCGCTGGTGGTGAGGTTGTTGTTTGAAAACGGGCGTATGTCCAAGTTACGACCAATGACAGCCAGTGACGTTCTACCAACTGTTGTAAGATCTAAATACGGATTTCCCAATCGAGCGGCGCCTTTAAAATACCTAGGAAGAAGAATATACCATAAACAAGGCTTCCCAATTTAGCAGGTTGGCTTTTTAGTTTTGATTTGGTTGCAACCTTACAGCATAAACTAAACAGCAGATTTCCTCTTCATAGAAAATCAAGATAGGATATCTGACTCACTGTAAGTCTGTAAGCGGTTCATCAGAAACAAATTCAGGGGGAAAAATCGCTCCCAGAGTCTTTCGTCTCCTCTACGGTTGATTGTTCACTCTTGTATCACATTCAGAATGTCCTTACTGTACCTTTCAGTAACACGCCGACTCTAGACGTTTAAATTTAATCAAGGTTTTCGTCTTTTACAGCCGTCAATGGCATTCACGGCGACAGCTAACAAGGCAAGCAAGAAGATAAATCTCTTTGGGATCAAGGGAACACTGAGGGAACTGCGTGTACTACATGAGAGACCATTAGATTCGAGTGCAAGTATAACCACACTACGACTACTACGAAAACGAGTTTGTCGTTATGAGTACGCGCATTAAATAAATTTTTTCGATATCCAAAACTAATGAGCATTCTTAATACGGAAATTCGCAGTCGTAGTAGTAGTCCTACTCGAGTCTTACATTTCCTTTTATATACCAGTAGTTGTCAGGGCTTTAATTTAATTACCTTATTGCCTGTGCTGATGGAGGGCTCACCAAACTTGAATTCGCAGCACTTGTTCTCAACACGCGTGAAAGGAAATACCAATGAGCAATGTGAATACCACTGGGCACAATCCCGTGGGCGCAGGTCGTGAAGTACACTCACTTACTGTCTTGATGATGTCATCAACAAGACTTGCAGCGCTTATCTTTTCTGTCTTACTGTAAGGCCAAATCATGCCGTCTCTTATAAATACTATGTCATGGTAAAAACAATAAATGGACATTACTGTTCAACCTGTACATATACATATTTCGAACTGACCAACACTCAATACACCAAACCGAGAAGTTACACAGCGATTGACAGTTGAAACAAAAATGCGAAATAACAAAGTGTAATAACGTCCTGAAAACAAAATGTTTCGGGTAGTTGTGGTGAATATATAGGAAAGAAGTTGACCCTCCCCCCCCCCCCCCCAAAAAAAAACCGTCAACACCGTACCATTCCGTCAACACCATACCGAAGTTCACCGTCAACACCGTACAACTCCTGGCTCATCCCCCATTTCTCCATTTCTGACCTAAAATGTTACACATCTTCCCAATCAAAAACGAAGACCACCCCTCCTCCCTTATCAGTGATGGGAAAATGGCGTAATTCTTCAATTTTTTTTTTAATTTTCCTGGGGGGTGGAGGTTAACCTTTCTATCCAAAGTGTAAACTTAACAATGAAGCAACCGTCACTGCCGTGTTTGCTCATAGAGTCTGTTTCTCGTCTCCGCAACGCCGTGGTGTTCGATTTGCTAATTGCACATTCAGCGGCCTTTGGTAGACCAATGAAATCGGATGATGGCGCGGCCCGAGCGGGATTCCAATGTTTAACATGAAAGGCTCAACATAGATAGGGATTGCTGCATGTTTTAATTTTCAGGGCATTTGGCTCAGAGTAACTACAAGACATTAGTATCCAGCAAGAATTATTGTACAGATAACGCGGCCAAACGAGTACTGATACGCCACAACTGATTCGCATCATCATCTATCCTCTTCGTGCCTCGTGGCACATAGGGACTTCACAGAGCTTTCCCACTCCTCTTGATTGGTTGCTGCGGTCCGCACCTCTTCCCCTGACCTCCAACCTGCCTCTTGCCTTTCTTTCTCTACTGTACGTCTCCAAGTGGTTTTTGGTCTTCCCCTTCTCCTTTTACCTTCTGGTGCCCAGCTCATAGCAACATTGCAATCATCATTGCGATCTTTCCTAAGAATATGACCAATCATTTTCCATCTACGAGACATCACTTCTACACTCCGTGGCTTCACGCCTGCTTTTTCCAGTAGCTCTTTGGTACTGACATGGTCTTGCCATCGGATTCGGAGGATCTTTCGTAGGCACCTATTATGGAATACGTTCACTGCTTTATCATCTCCTTTGTTCACCTTCCATGTCTCAGATCCATAGACTTACACTGGCACTACGAGTGTTTTATACAGCCTCAATTTTGTTTTCCTCAAGATGTTATTAGAAGTCCAGATCTTCTTTAGTTTGTTTAAGGCACCCCTGGCTTTCGATAACCTTTTCTTCAGATCCTTCATACCACCTCCCTCTTTACAAACTTTGCCCCCCAAGTACACGAACTCATCGACATCTTCAATATCCCTTCCATTGATTATGATCTTTTCTTGGTTCCTTGCATTCATCCTCATCGCTTTTGTCTTTTCTTTATTGATTTTGAGTCCCACCCGTCTGGCCTCTTCATCCATCGTTTTATCCTGAATCTGTTGCTTGGCAGATGAAAGCAGGACTATATCGTCCGCAAAGTCCAAGTCATCCAGTTTTGAAATAAACTTCCATCTAATACCATTTTCGCCACGGCCAACTGCTCTTCGCATTACCCAATTCATAACGATCAGGAACAAGAATCCCGACATATTACATCCTTGTTTTACACCAGTCTTAATGTGAAACCACTCACATGTTTCCCCCTGATCTTCTACGGCACACTTGAAGTCGTCATAAAATACTCTTACCATTTTCACGATCTTCTCCGGGATTCCATACTTGGCCATTATTACCCACAGGCTTTCTCGGTGGATAGCGTCAAAAGACTTTTCAAAGTCTACGAAGTTTAGGTACAGGGTTGCCTGCCATTCGCTGACCTGCTCAATAATGTTCCACAGGATGAAGATCTGATCTGTTTTTCCTCTCCCCTTTCTATAGCCTGCCTGTTCCTTCCTCAGCCTTCTGTCCACTCCATTTCTCACTCGCTCTATGATGATTCTACCTAGCACCTTCCCCACAACGGACAATAAGGTTATTCCTATCGAATTTTTGCATTCTTTGAGATTTCCTTTTTTCGGCAACTTGATCAGCCCTTGCTTCCAGGGTTGGGGGATCTTCTCAAACGTCCATGCTTTTCTCAACAATTGATGGATTTTTGTTGCTGAAAACTCTATGTTTGCTTTCAATACTTCAGCCGTGATAGAGTCAGTTCCTGGCGCTTTCCCATTCTTCAATCTTTTTAGAGCTTGTTTGACTTCACCTAAAGTTGGTTCATTAACTGAGATCTCTTCAATGATGCCACTAAGTTCCAATTCATATACGTCATCACTTAAGACTGGGTTTTCTGGTTCGCCCCTATTGAGTACTTTTTTAAAGTGCTCCGTCCATCGTGCCTGTACTTCTTCTTTTTTATTGAGAAGGTTTCCATTTTTATCCAACACTGCTGTGCTCTGCTTAGGTTTTTCATTGCATAATATCTTGGTGAGCCCGTATAGTGTCTTGATATGTTGGTTTCTTGCAGCCTCCTCCGCCTCACAGGTGATCCATTTCTTTTTGTCTGTCTTTATACTTCTCTTCACTTCCCTGTTCTTTTCTAAATAGTTTGCCCTAAGCTACTTCTTGACCCTTTCTGACCGTGTTCCCAGGATCTTCTTATTAATTTCCTCTCTTTGGTTCGCACAGTAAGTTAATTATATAGTACGCAAGCGTCAACCACAGTTTCACACTTGCCCCGAACTTAAAGTTTTTTACTTCTTCAAAGTTTGATATTAAAGAACTAGTTTGATGTGTGGGCTCGTTCAAATACGGCACAACGTGTAAAAACATACAGCTATAGTACACACCAAACCATTTCATGAATTACCGTTTCAATTCGTTAGGTCTCGTTCTTTACTCGTGGAACAGCTGATGCCGGGAAAAGATGAAATGGTCATACTCAATTTAGGGCGCGTTCCATTTGAGCTACATGTATTCTGTTTATTCCTGATCGATTTTAGATTTAAGAATGAATGGATTAAGCTTTTCCAGAGAATATGTGTTCAGAATGTAGGTCCCAAACGAACACTGTTGGCAAATACACTTTATTTGTTCTAGTATTCTTGATCCTGGATAATCCAAAAACAATGCGCCCTTGAGTCTTGTTTGACTTTGTAACCAGTCGATTACCGTATTTACTCGACTGAACGCCGCCCTCGAATAAACGCCGCACCCAATCAGAACAATGCGGCGTTTATTCGAGGATTGTAAGAAAAACACAAGTACACGGTACAACTCGGTAATCTAAACCAGCCTTGGAAATTTATTTTCCTCTATAACAATGTTTTTAAGTTGGAAGCCAGACAATTACCATTCTATCTCACCAAAAAGCGAGACATTGGAACTTTAAACATGTTTTTGTCTTAAGTAGTATTTACAAATGATCTACCGTGACTGTTGTCAGTAATTTAAGAAATATGATTTTGAAATAAATGCCGCCCTCGAATAACCGCCGCCCTTGAATAAACGCCGCATCGGACCGCTCAAAATTTAATAAACGCCGCTGCGTTTAATCGAGTAAATACGTTAAGTGCATTTGTCTTTAACATGAATAATTTGCCAGTGTCAAGAGCCAAGAGAGTTACGAGTACAACAAAAGACAACGAACATCTCCGACAATTTTCGGATGGTAATGAGAATTTCACGGGTAGACAAACTGCGAGTACTTGTTCAGAGGTTGGGTTTTGGCAACGCCTGAAAAACCTCAGAACAATGCGCGTTCATTTTGAAAACAGATCATTTTTAGAATTAAGTTTTCTTCACATAGCAGGATCTACTTATCGTTGTTATTACAACTCATTACAGCTTCCAGAAATTTGAAAACAGTACCTGTAAAGTGTTAGGCCTACGTCAATGGGATACAGAAGTGAGGACCCGTGTGAAGGTGTTACACTTGGCAATACGTTTTTCTCCAGCAAAATGTTTCGTAATTTTGTTGTTGCGTCATGACAAGTTGTAATCTGTTCGACAGATTTTACAATGCAGCTTGTGTCGCTCTCGATGATCACATGAGGCCAAAGAAGAAATTTCATTGGTTACTACCGCAATCTTTGAAACAGAAGTTGTATGAATGATCTCGCACTGCGCAAGGCTTGGAAAAATTCCCTGCAGCGTCGAGTGGGGTCGCGGAAAGAAAAAATACTTAGTAACACATCCTCGAAGGAATCACTCAGCGACAGCACAAATGATCGAGACAAAGAGAAGGTTCTGAGCATGGTACATGTGTTTCCTTGCAATCGAGTGCTAGTTGGTTGTACAGGTCGTTGTTATGGCTACTGCCTCGTAGAGCGAAGCCACTTTGCCTGAGTGAATGCCACATTTTTGTTATTCTTTACACATTTGGCATTTTTGGGACGTGGCCGAGTGGTTAAAGGCGCGCGCGCCGGATCGTAGGTTCAAGTCCCGCTCGCGAATCACTCGCTTTTTCTTGTATCTTCTTTCTGCTTTCTTTTTTCAATCTTTATATATTCAAGCTTTCTGTTTGATGTTTTTAATATACAAGCACCAGAAGGCTAAACCGCAGAAGACACGAAGTATGCTACACTGACTGAAAGACTACATTGCTCGGGAAAATTTCCGTTGAATTAACTCGACTGGAAGTGTTATCAATTTTTTCTGATAAAAAATTGATTTCTGATTTCTATGGCTAATTTAATATGAAATTTCATTTGAATCGCCTGCTATTTATTAAACATTATCTTCAAAAGTTTGGCAAGTTTCATCGATTATACTGTTATTCCAATATAAGTACTTTGTTGTAAATTAAAGCAGTAGCCACATGCACGCATTGCGGACTTTTTTTCTAAGATTTGGAGGAATAACCGAACCCTACGGGGGGTGACAACTCTAACAAACGCTGTTTGAGCAATACTAGGTCTTAACTTAAGTCGTCCGGGAAATTTGGATCATCCTCCCGAATTTTTGGGATATATATAAAAACGTGAAATAAAATTTCCTTCGATGTCCCGATTTTTTTCTGCAATGTCCCGGAATTATAGCGTATTTCCCGGAAAATTTTCCAAGTGTCCCGATTCCCAGAGAAATCTCCAGATTCCCGGAACAATTTTAGCTTTGTCCCGAAATAGCGTTTGTTAGAGTTGTCACCCCCCGTGAACCCTTATGTGATGTATCTGGGTGTCTTTATGTCCACGATTCTCAGACAAAAGAGGTTTTCAAGAGAAACCGCTCATCTAGTTAACCGATGCACTTTTATTTAAACATTCTCATAACTCAGTGACTGAAACACCACTGACATTTTGTAAATTCTAAACCATAGTCCCCCAAAAATTCATAACAGCAAACTTAATTTGATTATCAAACTCACATTTGATTATTTTGTAGGAAGTGTGCAATATGAATAATAAATAATAATTAACGCCACCCTATTCCACCCACCCCTCCCTGAGTAAACTATCCCTCATTTCACCATTAAAATAAGTAGTGGTACAAAATCAGAGAAAATTCTATCCTATAAGCGGCATTCCTACCCGATTTATCGCAACCTTAGTAATTATGTGGTCGGAGTACTATATGTACTCAGAGTACCAATAGTAAACATTGGAATAAAAGGGAAAATTAATGCTCCGGATAGGAGGTTATCAATGGAGTGTTGTTTGGCCAGTGACAAAGACCCAGACAATCAAATGAACCAATCAAGGTAGCCAGTGTCGAGCGCGGGAAAACCGCTGCTTCTGATTGGTTCTGAAAGTGACAAAGCATCTTTTGGCCAATCAGAAAAGCGTAGTGCTGCAAAACCAACAAAATGGCAAGGACTCGCTAAATTACCTACGACACTCAACTGAAAACTGCTCTAATACAATGGAATAACAAATTAAGAATATACCTTTTGTACAGAAAAGATCTACAGCAACAAGACTGAAGACTTTGTTGAAAATACAACCACACAAGGCCATATAACTGAATAAGGCAATTAAGATACGACCTTACCATGGTTGCCGGCCAAAATTTATCTTATTTCCGCCATTTATCGGTGCCGTTATTCATTTTCTTTTTTTACTTTGGTTGGGAGGGAACTTGACTGTACACAGTCTTTAAAAACATTTTGTGAACCCTCCAGGCAGCTCAATCTTTACGAAAGGAATTAACAGGTCTTTTTGACACTAAGAGCAGGGGATTTCACTTTTACAAAATCACACAAGGTTTACAAAAAGTGTCATGAACTTGGTTTACAAAAGTCGTTAGTAAATAAGGTTAGCAAAATGGTACCCAAAGCCAAAATAGATCTACTTTTCACAAAAATAAGTTACCAATTTGCGCGAGTACTAATATACAGAAGTGGTCCCCCTCAAAATACACAGCACATACAAAAATACACCTTGTTTACTCTACATACATATGCCTACATTTCAGATCAATTTGAATTTTGACATTCATATTAAATAGCTAAAAATATAGCCATACTATCTGGGGAATAAATCCATTATCTAAATGGCAATTCTACAATAAAGCATTTGTCAGTACCAGTCCTGAACACGTTCTTCATTTTTAAAGCACAAAACAGAAACAACATCATATAATTGTTGTAAATCGTTGAAATATATAATTATAGCAGCAGAAATATTTCTATGTTTCCTGCGAGAGAGAAAATAATGAAATAATAGCATTAAACATGATTCATGAGATTTTCATTTACAGTCTAATGGGATGTGAAGTGTACATGACATGAACTAAATCAGACAAAATCCTAAGGGCACACTTTGTACAGGGGATAACTGCATTCTGAAAATTCTGGCAAATAAGGGTGGAGGAACACACTGAATGAAACCTAAGTCGTTATTAAGAGGGGGTCTGGTGCAAATAGGGGAAGAGTCAATTAATTTTAAGCAGGGAAAAATGGGGGCCACGAAAATTTATGATCTCCTTAACACTGGGGTAACAAATGCAAACTTATAGTAGGCAAGGGGGTCAGTAATAATAATTTCCCCCATGCCTGGTCCCTTTGTACTTCCAGAACCACAAGACAGTGTAAGTGTCACAGGAAAAGAATTTCTCTGCAGCTTCAACCTGGATGGTCAAAGCTAGTTAACACTACCTTTTACAGCATAATAAACAATGCCAAAGGAAACTGCCACTCAGTAGCTTTCACTTGATTGGTCACTAAGATGTTAGATACCCTTTGGATAATAAACGTCATTGCATATGCAGGATCATTGGGAAGCAGCAAAAGTAGCCTACAGAAGATGAGAAGGGATTTACTCAAAAATTACAATGCCATCCCGATGGTGTTAGCTACTAACCTTCATGGCGCGCCCTTTGGTTTCATAAGGAAGAAGTACAGTAGCAACTAATGCCAGCAGGCTCAGTGCTATGTAAACACCAAGACACAGCTTAAATGAAACTCTGATCAACACCTGAAGGTGTAAAGGGGATACAAAAAAAATGTAGAAATGTTTAAATGTCAATACAAAATACCAGAACCCACATGTATGCTAGTCTGAAGCAGTTTTCAATTGTGTCAGCTGGCACCAAGTGTGGGAAAACACATTCAACCAAGTCACATGGATGGTTATGGTTTTGATTCTGAATGGTTGAGAATGATTCTGAATGGTTGAGAATCCAAATCTTGGTAATTGAACCTGTCAATGTTAAACATACTGTCCTACGAGACCATTTTTGGGTCGCCATCGCCAACCAATGATGACGAAGAAAATGGGCTCAGAGGAGACTACGCCAAGTTGGCTGCACGTTGAGATAAAGAATGGTTGTTGACAATGCCGCAGAGTATTTGGCCAATCACCAGATGTGGAAAGTAGCCGTGCAAACATCAAGCCAGAATCAGAGTCAAACTAAAAGAGTTTTGATTTAGATGAGAATATTATGTACTTGCAACACTTCCTGGGGAAGTTTAGCAAAACAGTGGTCAACCATTTTGTAAATTGCTTTAACCACAGATTTGACTGTCATTAAACCTGTGTGACCTATCGACAATCAATTTAGTCTCCCATGAAACCATTTTAGATTGTCACTCGTTAACAAATGGGGACAGGAAACAAATAATTTTCTTCCTATACTAAGTGATCAACATACACGAATACGCCCATCTAGTTTAACCAAACCATCATGCACTCTTTAAGCCTCACCTCCACTAAAGGGAGAGACTGATAAGTAATACAGGTTTATTCTGCGATTATTGGTAGTTATTTTTTCCACCAGTGTCAATAGATTACGCAGTGAAGCACTAATTTAGGACACTGCAAATAAAATTAATTCAAATCAGATCAAATATAATAATGATTCTTAAGAAGAGGGGGAAACCCCCCTTAGAAGAGCTGGGGAGGTCTAACAAACTCAACCTGCATGACATCGAGTCCAGGAACTGAGCCTGGGCCACACTAGTGGAAGATGAGCGCTCTCACTACTGCATCAACCATATGCATCCTATGCAAATGCAAATGCAAGCCCTCACCTGGGCTATGTACGGTGTAAGCATCGCTCCCACACGAGCCATGGCACTGCCCCATCCAAGACCAACCGAACGAACTACAGTCGGATAAACCTGTAATACCACCAGATAGCACCTCACAATTAATTCAGATCGTGGAATATTTTGCAATCACTACTGATGGTTCCTATACCAAAACCAGAAGCTACTAAGAGAAAGACTCAGCACCACATCTAGGGACAATGGATTATTTTGACCGTTCACCTACAAGGACTGGTGCCATTTCAAGCACTTTCTCAAACTACTAGAGCAATTTAAGCTGCAAAAGCTTCCTGCTCTCGCAGGACACCGAGCTGTTGAATAGGTGCCACAAAAGGAAAAACTTTCCAATTAAGTCATTTTATAGTGTAATCGCAATCATTGTAAAAGCCTTTAAAAAAATGCAATCACACTAACCTAAAGGGAAAAAAAACTGGCTCTATTTCAAACTGAATACCACAAAGATCTTAAATGTGAAGGCCAAGTCATCATTACAGAAAAGAAAATTGCACAGAACAACTTACCTCTGGGGCATAGACAAAGAAGCCTTGAAATACACCTAGGGAAATGCCACGTACGATGAAGATAAAAACTAACAAAAGATTCCTATAAAATAAATGGAAAGGAAAGATTACACATCAGTGGATATGCTAACAAGTCCATTATGCTATGAAATCTTGTTCATCCGTTGGCAAGGTCAGTCTTATGCTAAGAAGTGATACATAAACACACACACAAAATGAATCAACAAACACTGAAAAAGTGAAAAAGGACGAGACAAGACAATTCAGGTAGGAGATCTGAGGTGCAGCGAGAAAAGAAAAAGGGAAAATCCATCCCAGGAAGACAGATATGCAGAATGCTGTAGGTGTGTGACAGGACCGATCTTTGAGACTTAATTTCGCTGAGAGGAGAACCTCATCTTTCCCTGCATGTATTAAATTATCCCATAGGTCCATGGACCCAATCGGTGTCCTGTAGCTCAGTGGTACAACCCTGGTGAAAAAGCTCTCAGGATCTTTGAGAATCTTTAAAGATCTTTAAGGACTTGCTAAAGATCCTTAAGGATAAGGATCTTTTAAAGATCTTTCTCAGACTCATTAATAATTCATGAGCCCAAAACAAAAGAAATCGCAACCATGAAGGAAGTTTGGATATGCGATCTTAATTGGCATAAAGTTTAGGCAACTTTAAACTCAAATTTCTCTTAAAATACTGATTCCTTTGAGAAGCAATATCAAACACTCAAAAGAGTGTTTCATCATCCTCTATCCAAACACCTTGAATTCAGTTTAAAAACTCGCTTCTCGGTGTATCTGACGAAACACTCTTCTTTGTGTTTGATATATTACTTGAAGGATCTTCAAAGATCTTCAGTACCTGTACTACATGCAAAGATCCTTAAGGACATTTTAAGGATCTTGTGAGGATCTGACAAAGATCCTTGTGAAAATAAGTACAAGGATCTTAGCAAAGATCCTTAGAGATCCTGTGAGGATCCGTTGTGGATCTTTAAGAATCTTTAGAGCAATCTTTAACGAAACGTCTCCTTACCTATCCGTACAAATGAACATAAGAGAAAGACCTCCAGCTAACAACAAAAATTCTCCAGCTAGAGTTATCTTCCTCCCGAGTCTCTCCAGACAAAGCATTGTTAACAATATTCCTGAAAAACAATAAAATTATTTCAGAAACTAGAAATGACCATAATCACCTCACTCCCCTGATATCTGAAAGCTAAGACCATAGTTTGATTCTTGTTGGTTTCATTCACTCAGCATTTTAAAAGGAGACAGCCATAGTGATCTACTGACATTGGCTATTATTATATACAGAACAAGTTCTTTTACTTCCAGACCACAGTATCTCAATGAACGTTTCATATCCACAGTTCAGTGTCCGGTCATTTGAAGGTTGGATAGCGCTATCCAATGGATAACTCAATTAGTTTGCTAATACTTATTCGCTGGATAGTGATTTCTCTGGTGGATAGCATTATACACCTTTTGACCAACCAAGGCCTGGCTGTTACAAACACAGCTGGCTTGATAGCTTGATGGTTTGATAAGTGTAAGTCACTTCCAGAGGTGTGCAGCTAGCCTGCATAGCTGGCAATTTCATTGGGAGCACGCAAGTAAGCAAGCGGTGAAGCCACAAAAATAAGCTAATGGGGTGGAGTGCAACAAGCTTTCACATTGCCCTCCACACCATCTCCCTCAGGGCTTCACCATTTTCTTGCATGCTGCCCAACAAAACCATGTTACTTTCTACACAGGCTAGTGTGCAGCAGAAACACATGGTTTCAGGGGCAGATCCAGGAATTTTTGATTGGGGGTCCAAACTTTGGTTCAGAAAGGACTGTTAGACTCTTTTGAGGCAAATTACTTCTCCCCCACACCCCCTCCCACCAGTCGTGGTTGCACGTTATAATTCCTTGGCCGCTTACCATTTACTTGGATTCTACTCGTAAAGGATGCACCCTTAGAACATCCTCCTCTTGTGTTTGGTTACGAAGATTGTACAGATTTAGTCATTTCAGTCTCAAAGTTGTAAGCATCAGGTCTGATAAGGGGGATCCGGACCCCCGGACCCTCCCCCTGGATCCACCACTGGGTTTTTCGAAGTTCCTCTGCAACCTCTTAGGTGACCAAATTTAGAATCAAAGAATCAATTAACTTTATTCTGGATAATGTATGACCTCAACCAACCTGGAAATTCAGCGAATGTGGTCCATAAAAGGCTCACATAGTCTTCATTTGTGAGGAGTTTACAACCACACTCAGCAGTGGAGGTTGATAAGCTCTCTGACAAACAGATTGAACAAACTCAATAAGTAAGACACTTCATTAATATGTCTGTACATTTATACAAGTAACTAGATCAATCTGGACCACAATGATGCAAGGGGTGGGGGGGGGGGGA